>JAOEHX010072634.1:0-28988 GCA_025448015.1 Bolborhynchus lineola | reverse complement strand
CCGCTCGGGCGGCCGCGGGGTCGGCGGTGCTCCCCTGCCTGGCGCTGGTGGTTTACCAGGAGCGAGGCAGCCCGGCCGTGCCGGGGTGGGCTGGTGGTGCTGCCGCTCCTGTGCGGGGATAATGGTAGCGACGGGGCGGCTCTGCGCAGCCGGATGGGTGCAGTCTCACCTGCCGAAGGCATTTTAGTTAGTCGGCATCTTACACGGCACCCGGGTTTTACGGCTGTTTTTCTTCACGTTCACGTGAGACCCCCCAGCACAGTGTTGATGCAGCAGGGAATGCAGAGCGTTGCATTAAGGGTGCATTTTTTCCAGCTTCCCTGTAAACCTCTGTTCTGAGTTTCCAGTTTGGCAGTTGAAATGCAATTTCGGCTAAAACTTGTGAGGGGGTTTGCAGGTTCCTGCGCAGGAATCCAGTTGTTTTGGGGGTATTTTTTCTTAAAAATTAATATTTATAGTAAACCAACGTTTTACTTAAGGATATTTATTTTATATGCACTTTGAGGAAAGGGATAAATGGAGTTGATCTTGCGCTGCAAATAAAACACTTGGGTGCTGGTTTTAATCTGGAAGAAGCTGTCACCTGCAGCATTTATATTTTGCCTGTTTTTAAAAGCTGCTTTTGGCTGAGGAGGCTGATAAAAGTATTGTGGAAGTTGAGAGTTGTAAGTATAGGTTACTCATATATACTGTTTTCTTCTATATATACGCATCATATGTATATATTTATACACATGTCCTCATCATAAAAAAACCATACTGATCTAGCTTGTATAATACTTCATACTGTAATTAGATTTTATGATTAGAATTGCTGTAGCTGGAAAACAAAAAGAAATTACAATTTTACCTTCAGATTGTATTAGCATATGGCATACTGAAATGGCAGTTATTGTTGGGTTGTTGGTTGTTCTGGTTTTTAAACAGTAATAATTCATTGTCCTTAATCCACACTTGCTACCTTTTGTTTTGGTTTTCTCTGCAATGTGACCTAGAGAAGGAATAGGAACTGCAGAATTTCCTGTCTGTTTAGATCACAAAATCTTCACACCCTCTTAATTTATTATGTTATTTAGTCATGGCCTTTTTCTATTTTCTTCTTTTTCCATGAACATGCTGTTTGGAAATGAGCCTCAGAGACCGTGTTTACATTGCATTCAGATTAGGTATCATGTCCAAGTTGAAGACAAAATGGCTACTAAGTAAAACCCCTGCTTTTATGATAGGTTTTCTTCTCAAGGAAATAAAAGCATGTGTGTTAGCCTTTTAAGTGAAAGCTACCTACTTGATTCAGGTAAAATTGATGATTAGCCTGAGCCCATGTTTGGTACAGAGGAATGCAGGGGTTTGCCCAGTGCCAGCTGCCTGTGACGAGCAGAGGTTTAGCCAGCACCTTGCAGCCCTGTCTCCTGGTACTTTCACAGAGGTTCCTCACCTCTGTGTGAGCATTTCTCCTGGCTACCTGCTTCCTGCATCAGGCTGCGACTTCCCTGCTGCTTTCAGTCGGTATCCATTCCCTGTAGTTATACTGTTGAAATGCAGTATTTGAAGATAAGGTTATTTTTTTAGAAGAAAACCTTTTCTTTGATATCTTTAAATCTTTTGGGACTACTAGCAATTTTGTATTTCTGTGTTGCGGTGAAGCAGTCTTCATTTGAGGCTGGAGTTTAATGTTACTTTACATCTTTCATGTAGATGCAGTGGTTGGTTTTGAGCAGCAAGGAACAGGAGCATTGCCAGGGAAGTTGTGCATGCTGCACTCGGAGTAAACAGTGGAGAGTCTCCTTCTGTAGTTGCAGTCTCAGATCTGCTATTCTGTTCAGTGGGTGCTGTGTGCTGGTGATGGATAAACAGTTGGAGAGATTGTGGAAGGCTGCTTGTGAAAATGGCAGTGCTCTGCTGTTGATAGAACTAGGTGTAAGGTGCGGAAGAGAGCTTCCTCTTTTCTGCCTTCCCTCCTCTTCCTCCCCTTGTCCCCTGCTGTGCCAGTTGTGTGTGATGGCAGGTTGGTGTGTTCAGTTCCTCCTTCGCTTCCCAAAGGGTTTAGCACATCTAGATTAGTACTCTTCTCTGTTGTTTTCCCCTGCACATGTTTGTGTGTAGTGAATGGTTTTAGTTGGTTGGTTGTTGTTTTTCTACAGAGGGTTTCAGTCTTCAAATGTCATTGTCAATGAAAATAGTATAGCAAAATATAGCAGCTACTGAAATACTGGACTTGAGGCTCACAAACAAGTCTGTGCATGTCCTTCCACTGCACAGACAAATATAAATATAGTGTGTGATGTAGGCCTCAAGTGGGACAATGAGGTATTCATTATCTCAACTCATACTTAATTTATGCTGTTTATTAAATTAAAATACAGTTTGACAGAACTATCTCAAGTAATGGTGAACATGTGGAGTCCGTTTAAAATGAAACAATAGGTTAAGTCCTGCTGGTTAAAGTTGCAGGCATGGTCGGTGTATGTACTGAAGACTTAAAAATGTGCTTGATAGGGGTGCAGTCTGGTTTGGTTTTGGTTTTCTGTGTTGTTTGGGTTTTGGCATATAAAGTGACCATTAGTTCGGATTGAGGAGGGGAAGATAAAAGAGTTACTTAGCTGTGCTTAAAAGCAAATCAGAAGGTATTTATTTGCATTGTAACATCACATGCAGGTATTTAACTGCTCTTTGGTTAGAGTAATTAAAGCTCATCACTGTCAAACTACATTTTTTTCTTGTCTGCCCCACTTGAACTCATCCAGCAAAGTGGTGTCAATTTTTGTTTGCTGTTGTAAGTGGCTGAGGCAGTGTGATTTGTTCTTACAGTGTCAATGAAACAGGCAAAAATAATACTAGATGTCTTTTCCCGTTGACGGATTAGAAGTCTAGACAGGGAGGGCATGTCTTTGGGAGCCCAGCCTGGCTGATTAGTGTCAGGTTGGGCGGGTTTGTAAATTACACTGCTCTTCACTGGACACTGGGCCTTAATCTGCCTGGGTTTATTTCCCTTTAGATTCATTAAAACTTTCATATTTATTAATAGCTATTTGTCCAGACATTAGAGCCTGAGGTGGGGAAAACCTCCCTAGCCAGCTGTCTTGAGCATATAGACTAAAGGAGTTTCAGTTATTTTCTTCTGTTGAGGGTACTGTATTACTAAACATGTTTTATTTGTATATGATATGTATATGTATGATGTTTCTGTATCCAGACATGCAGTGGTGAGCACAGAGTCTATTCAACATTACATTAAGTTGCCAAAGAAACCCTGTAGCTGAAGACAGCCAATGATGTGCGTGTGTAAAAGCAGTGGGGAACAAGGATTTAGATACAGACCAAGGGAGGATGGTGTTGGCTGAGGGTCTGCTCTTACTGGCATGAAAGAAAAAGACCAACAGTTTTAGGCAATTTAATCCCTCTGCTCAGTGTATTAATCTAAAATCCTGTCCATAGCTGTGCATGTTAAAGGTACAGACGGGTTTGTTTTCATGTGCAGTGTTGGAAATAACTGGTGATAATTCTTCAATGAGTACTTGTTTACTGTTGTAAATAGTAATCTGGTGCTTGCATCTGTGCATGGATTGGCTGCAGCTTCTTTCACCTTGCCTGCATCTCAGCTCTTTTTGACCTAAAGGCATCTGTTAGGATTTGAATATAATAATTCTACTTGGGAGATTAATTTATCTCCTCCCTCTCTCTAGTATCTTGCGTGTAAACCGAGCTGAGGACCAGGCAGCACGGAGTGGCAAACACAAAGCATTGCTTTTGCAGCCGTTTCATTTGGATGTGGGTGTGGATTTCAGATTCATAATTTTTGTCTTCAAATTTCTCTTCTAGCTAGAAGCTGTATTGGAAAACCGTATGAGCTAGGTCAGGCAGTGCCAAAATTACATGTCCTAAGGTCTAGTTTGCCTTGTGTTGAAGGGGGAGTAGAAAGTGAATTGTATCCTTGTTAATTTTGAGTGTTTGGTGTCATGCTGGAAAACCAGATTAACTGATTGTAACACCAGTGTTTTCCAGTCTTGGGGAGGCTCCATTATTCCTTCTGACTCGCATCATTCTCACTCCCTCCTGCAACTGCGCCCATTAGGCATTGTCAATAAGAGTGGATAGTCACTTAGCTGTTGGCAGAGCAAATGTTCTGCAAATTGGGAAATGCCATGGCATTTTTTCATAATAGGAATTGCTACTTACTTGTATGGTTAGGTCAGCAGAAAAAATGATTGACAGTCTACGTTTGTAATAAAATACCCAGCAATGAAGAGGGAAGCCGAGGCGGTTTGCATTTCAGGCTCTTTGCAAATGCAGGTGCAAACACTTTTTTGGTAGTTATCTTCTGGAGTTGAAATTCCTGTAACAACCTTCATGTTTTTTCCTAAGAAAACCCCAAACAAACCAGATTTCTGGAGCCAGGTTGGATTAATCTGTAGATAGTCCATCTGCATTCACTCTCTTTCATTTTTTCAGTAGTTTGGGAGAGGAAGGCAGCGAATAAGAGAAAATAAGCCAAAACCAAACAAACGCCAAACCTCTATATTTTGTTAAATGGTCTGTCAAAATCGAGTGGAAAACTTAAAATTTCCTGTAACAGATTACAGTTTCTTTGTGGTTATTCTATGTACCAGCCACCATTCCCTCCTTTATCCCAGTTAATTCAGTGTTGGAGGTGGGGAACAAAACTTACAATTCTTCAATAAAAGAGTAGCTATTATGAGGAAGAGCTAATGCTAATAATTATAATTGACAGGCATACAGGCTGCGCTTGTTTCCCTAAATCTGTGTATCATCAGAAATGTGTTTACCTGCTTTGAAAAAGTACTTTGAGCCCCTCAGCTAAGAGATGCTGCGTAAAGCTGCAAAAATTTCTTCTCATTAATGCAGTTTTCTCTGGCTTTATAGTTCCATTGTTTATAGGTGATGATGGGACTTGCCTGTCCTGAATGTATTTCCCAACATGACATATAAGCAGTCAAATACATAGAAAAAAAATTAGCATGTTTTAATAGTATTGACCTTCTGTTTGAGTAGTTCTTGGTGATTCCAGGAAAGGTAAGCCATCCTTGGACAAAGCATTTGGCAGCGTGTTCTTCTGCTTTGCACTCTCCTTCCCCAAATGGATAGTGACAGAAAGTGGAATTTGTTTGACTCTTAGCTGTTTCTGTACCACTTGGCCAAGGTAGCTCACTTGTAGCTGTTGTGGAGAAAAATGGACTCCTGAGGTGAACACCATCTCCTAGGGTTTCCATAAAACAGTCCATCTGATGGCGTTATGTGCCTATTTCTCTTTGACCGTAAACAAGTTTTAAGCTGTGTGCCAGCGTGTAACCATCTGTGGCGCAGATCTCTTGAACTGGGCGAAATAAATCCTACACCATTTGTCACTTTTCCAACTTGACTTATTTTTCTAGAGGATGACCACTCCATCCCCTCTGTTGATTTTGAGATTTTCCATTCCTTTGAACAAGGTCCCGGTACACCCAACTTATTACTACACATTCCTGTACAGAGGAAACCCTTCTTTTGGGGGAAGTCCCCCTGAAAGAACTCCTCTTCACCAAAGTGGCTTAAAAAAGGCATTTATTCTTCTCTGCTGATTGCATCCGTTGCTGTTGGGAAAGCCTTCCTCAGTGCTGCTGGCTGCCGGGAGCGGGCAGGTCAGCGGCACGCAGCAGTCGGTGCCAGATCGGTGTGGGAGGAGAAGCAACTTTCCAAAACGGGGCATGGCTGCCACAGTGGTGGAGTTTCTAGGTCAGCAGGTGTGGAAGCCAATTTGGTCTGCAGGCATTTTTACTAGGTTAGAAAATAAACCTGAATAAAATGACTGCTGACCTTTATGTAACCTTTTGAGAACGGAGTTGAGGTTTTATTGAATATCCAGGCTCTGAGTTGGATGGAATAGCTGTGCAGAAAAAAGATCTTTGCAATACAGTCTGCTTTTAGGAGGAGTGGATTTTCCACTGTTGCTCGTGGGTTTTGTTTGTCTTTGTTTCTTGAAACAATAGGGTCTAATAAAGTATATGGGAGGAAAACAATTTTCAAGTAATAAAAGGTTTGGCTAAGTTTTACTGCTGTTCATTTAAAATGCATAGGAGTGCATTAAGTTGTTGACTTCACAGCATCAAACATATGCAGTTCCTTGTTTCATAAACATTTTGCTTTCCACTGCAGGAGTTCCTTTCACTGAGGCAAGTCAGATGATGTGACATTGTGACTCGGAGCAGCATTTCTAATGAGTTCTTAATAAGCACAGAATTGCAGGATTGTCATTCCAGGCCTCTGTAGCTGGGTTGCTTGCCATTTGGGGCAGGTCTGTTTGATTTGCATATGTCTGTATGCCACTGGAGAGCAGGAATCCAACTCTCAAGCTGAAAAGAACACTTAAAGCACCCCAGTCCCTCTCTGCAATTTTCCAGATGCTGTATAAATTAATGAGGAAAAAATATCGCAAGTGGTGAGATGACAGCACTGCTCAGGTTTGGGTGATCAGATTTATGCTGAAGCACTGATTAATCTTTTAATTACTTGGGGCCTGGGGTTGGTTTTGTTAGTCTTTTTTTTGTGTGTATGTATGTGTAGTTTTGAGAGCAGGGGTTGAGCTTAATGTTTTTATACAGATCCCATAACTTATGTATGTTGCCTTCTCTTGTTACTCCACTCTGCTGCTTGCCAAACAGAAGTATTTGGAGAAGGGCCAGAGCTGCAAAATTCAGATCAGGATCCAAATTTGGATTTTTGGTTCAGGCCTTTCTAATATCTAATATTACAAAGCCTCATGTATAAATGAGGAACTCTTTTTTTAAACTCTGAAGATGAGAAGGTGAATGTAGTTTCCTGGCTCGCCTCTGGAGCAGTCCAGGTAGAATGCTGAATTGTATGTTTGAAAATCTATCAGCAGGTGATTCAAAGGTAAATTGAATAGATGAAAATGCAGTGCTGTTACCTAGGAAGAGCCCTACCAGAAGGTCAGCACAAATTGGCACTTTCAGGTCAGTGAGAAGAATCCCCTAAATACATCTAAAAATTCTGAAGGTGCTGGGGTATTTGGTTGTGTTCCCTCAAATCTTTGGGAATTTTGAGGGTTGGGTTTGGTTTGTTCTAAATGGAGTTAGCCACTGTCTCCATTTTAATGCTTCTTGATTTAATGGAAAAAGGATTATCTCTCATCAAGTAGGATGCTTGTTATCGGCTGCTATGCCATCAACAGGCTTTCAGTAAGCTGCCAAGTGTTTTCTGTTGTTGAATGCTTAATCATTAAGACAGTGGAAAAAACATTCAAAACTTCCCAAATGTTTTTCCTGTTGCTTGTTTTTAATTGTATGTGATTGCTGCCGTGACACTGCACCAGTGCTGGTGGAGAGGCCAGGTGTTGCTGCAGGTGGGACTGGGGATGGAGATGGTCAGTGGTGGGATATGTGCTGTGGGGGCTTCCTGCAGGTGGCAGACCTCTCCTTTTGGACCTGCTTGGTACCACTGGTGAGTGGTCTCATCTTTATCTATTGCTCAGGCTGTGCAACCTGTTACCCTTTTCAAACTAAAACCTGTAAACACACCACATGGTGCAGTGCATGGCGGTTGTAGGGGTGAGGGATGTCTCTACAGATGTGTGTCTTATGGGGTGTACCTGAGCTCCTTCAGAGAGATGAGTCCTTCTTAGCCTTTTCCTGCGACTGGTTGGGAGTGGTATCTCTTACTGATTGTCAGGTACTTCAGGTTTGGGAAGGAAATCTTGTACCTGGGAAGAACTCGTATGTTAAACGAGGCATATTCTTATCTCCCCTTGAGAGGAAACTTGTGGTTAAATGTCAAGGTCCATGATTTATGGCTGTCCTTTCTGATGGATGGTCTTACAGGCATGGAGGCAATCCATACTTCTTAGTCAAAGATTCTTAAGTGCCACCATGAGGTTGTTGGGACTCCTGCCAGTGAAATAGCTGGAATTACAGTTCATTACCTTGGTTGCCTATAAAGCGGTGAATTAAATTATTTTTAAAGCTGTCAGCAAAGCAAACAGCCTCATGGAACTTTTTCTTAGTATGAGGTTGTCTGGAAATGCCTGCCTCAAGCATCCTTCAGACAAACAAGAATTAGCTTGTGAGTAAGGTGTGCTGGATAGTAGGTTGAGCAATTCTTTCTACTGCATTTTCCTCACCTTCTTGCCCTTGTTTAAAAATCACCTGAAAATACTTGGAGTAGTCTTTGCGACTTCAGTGAAAATACTGTGTACTTTCTCCCTTCCTTTTCACAACCACTGCCATGTTAAAATACAGTCTTCAAATACCGGTTACTCAGTACCACAAGTGGTAACTGTTTCAATTGTAAATTGAAAAGCTTTAACATTTGTTTAATATTTTTTTGCAGGAGGACTTCAGTCCTTTTTTCATCTGTTTTGAAAAATAGTGGCAATTCCTTCCTCCAGAACCACATGCTAGCTTTATTGCTAATTCAGTGGAGAAAAGTACTTGAGAGGCTCAGATGCTGGGGGAAGAACTGGGCAAAGTGGTTGTGGATGCTGTGTGAGTGGGGTGTCTGGAGGCAGTCTGAAACTGGGACTCGAGGCTTCTGCTTTGGGCCTGGGCATCCTCTGACAAGACAGGTTTATTGTCTGTGCTGGTGTGTGCAGGCAGTTGTTTCTCTAAGAGAAAACGTAGGTGACAGATGCCTGTCACCTGTCCCTGCTGTGCTGTTGAGGGATGCTCCCTTGCAGGATGGTAGCCTGCTGGAGGGAGCTGTGCTTGTTGGTTTTACACAGCATCTTCTGCCTGCGACTGCCATCTCCCATGCTATGTTTGGATTTGCATGCTTTGCACTTCTCACAGAAAGGTAGATGATTGCTCCGTGATCCTTACGCTGGTGATACGGAAGTTGGTAGATGCAGGTGAGGCACCTGTGAGCTGGCTGGCCGGTGCTCAGCCCTTGCATGAAAATTGTGGCTCGCTCTTCTATCATGGCACTGTCTGAAGCAATGGCCAAAGGTTGTTCTGAAATTATCTGGCAGGAGTCAGAGACTGTGCCCCAGGAACATTTTATCCCGGCTCTGACAAAGTATGATGTTTCTTTCGTTGGGGGTACTTAAAAGGTTTGCCTATTCCCTTTATAGTTTATTTTTTTTATTAGCCCTGTTAGCATTATAAATGATGAGCTGTGCTAGGGCCTACAGTTGCTATTAGTGGCCATGTAAACTAAATAAATTAGTTCATATTTAAAAGACAGTCAAATTTCTCACTGGCAGTAATCGCATGTTGCACACCTGGAACCACAGTTTGCTGAAGAGGTAAGTCAGCTCTTGGCGCCGGGAGCCTGCTCTGCAAAATTACCTTCATTATGCTTAATTTCAGTGCTATAGTTCAATGATTAACTCATAAAAAGTTGAGAAATGAACTGGCAGCTGAGAGAAAAGTGTATTTGCTTCTTCCATTCAACAAGTGGATGAAGTGGGATTGACAGATCTAGTTTTAAAAATATGGAAAGGGATATTTTGAACAGAAACCATCATGTGTATTAAACAACTAGAGATAGCATACCGAGTCAGATAAACAAAATCCCAAGTAGTCAGCAGATGTGCTGAAGACATAAGAAAAAGCGTGGTTCTTATTTTTATGGCACTTGAGAAATGCTAGTATATGTTTTAGTTACATCACAGCCAAGTTTGTCTAAATGCAGTGAAACTTGAGTTTTAAAAACAATCTTGTAAATGATTTCATTATGCAAAAAAAAGCTAAAATGCTGACCCTGAAGAGTTGATAACCTGTATAATTGAGTCCCTGATCTTTGAAGATGCTGACGACTATCTCTTACTGATTACTTCCGAATAAGAAGCTTGGTGTCCGATTGCTTGTTGATATGTGCCAGCGTAGTGAGTAGTCAGTTTTCCTGGTTCATAATGGCTAAAGAAATAGTAATGCTCTCAATCTCTCAGGCTAAGAATAAAAATTGGGAAAATCATTTTTTTGTTTTAATACCAGTGAGTTTAAGTAGTCCCCGTTTAGCTTTCATTGCACATGTCCCCATGGACTGCATTATTTTCTTGCTATAAGTTTGTCTCAGAGGCATTAAGAATGTGAGGTTCATGTATCATCATAGTACATTCAAGTTGGTGAAACTTTTAGCTTAATTGAAAAACAAAACTGAACTGTGTGCAGTGGTTCAGTTTGTGAAAGGTTTCTCTCTGAGTGCTTTGACATGCGTGTGTGTACTGGGATGTCATTAATAGCTTCAGATGTCCAGAATGAAAATATTCAGAATGGGTGTTTGCAGTTAATCGTTGTTTTTTGTCACTTAGTTCTTAGTTACCACCGTGTACTTCAGGTGGTAGTAGCTGTGTGGTGAATTAGGCCCAATCTGGTATAGGAGATAGCTCAAGTACATTGTATTCTTCTGGAAGAGATGGTCCTAAGTCTGCCAAGTGAGCTGCAGTTCTGGCTTGATTAGTTTAGCTGCTCTGTAAGGGAGTGGCAAAGCAGCATACAGTTCACCTTGCAAATTGAAATCAAACTGTGTTAATGATCAGGAAAAGATATTTTCATTCCTTTAATGCAGACATCTGCTCTCCCACTGGCATGTTTACACATGATGTGGTTCACAGGAATGAAAATTCAGACAGATCCAATTCTGTAGTGCTCTTAGACAATGTTTCCTCCTGGAAGAACCCAGCAGACAAGTAACTGGGGCTAACATTAGTGTGAGACTTTTATACAAGCATAGTTCAGTAAATTGGTAGATGCTGAAAGATGTTAGCAGTTACGTGCTGCAGCCTACAGGTGGATTTCAACAATAGGGTTATCTCAGTGAATATTGCTTGAGTAGCTTTCTGTCTACAGCCATATTAAATATGTTTCTCTGTTGCAATGATACTTGGAAAGTCGAAAGTTTAATGTGTTTTTTCTGGCATCTGTTCTAGATGTAATCAAGGACAGCCTTTTCTGTTTCAGACTATTCTGCTAAAGAAATTGTGGTTTAGATTTGTAATGTTTGAAATGGACATACTATGAATAGGAATCCATGCAGGTGTTCTGCAATTCATTTTTAATAGAGTGCTAAATTCAGTGGGCTGCATGGCCATGACTTCAGTACTTTGTACTAGGACAGGTCACAGGTACTCTGCTATGTTTTTAAAAGAAAACCATGACATTATAAAAAGTTCTAAAATAGGTATCAAAATGGTTGTGGACAGTTCCGTGCCTGCAAGACAGGTATGCTACTTAAGAAGAAAATGGCTGAGTTCTCGGCTTTTCAGTCCCACCCCTCTAGTTTGCTACAGAAATAGGATGGGGTGGCAGAGCCAGGTGTAGCACAGTCTGCCTGCAACTAACTGGCTGCGTACATTGTCCTCTGTGCTGAGGAGTCGAAGTACTGAACCCTGAAGTTGTGGGGTATTAAGTACTGGTCAGATGCCTGCTGTTCATAATTTCCATTCATAAATGAGGTTTTAGAGGAAAGAAATAATCTGATAGACTTGCTTGTTCATTCGTCACAGCCACAGAGGCAGCCTATAGCCAAGGAGGCAGTGGGTAGAGAGAAGGCAACTGAGGGAATGATGCTCATCTGCCTTATGATTGTAGTTTATGCAATGCTGGCAAAGGAGCTGTATGTTCTGGCTGCTGTGAAGCTGTACAGGCCTTATGGACGTCTCATAATCTTGGATTGGAGCAACCGGTCCTGCAGTGCAGCCTTGTGAAAGATGCTCTTTTGAAACAGTTAAGCTATAACCTACCACATAGCAGTGAGTGCAGTTGTGTTCAAACCCAGCTTTGTACGAAACGAACAAACTGAAATAGATGCATGCAATTGTGAACTTGCACAGCTTTAACTTAGTTGCATTTTGTGCAACTTTAAGCAAGTGCAGCTTTCAGGTTTAGACAGACTTGTGAGCCTGCATGTAAACTGAAGTTCACCTGGGCTGTAGGCGGGGGGAACTCAAACTTTCCAAGTGAAATACTTGAGAATTGGAGTAGTGTGTGTTTGTAACTTTTATGAAGATCCCAGTTTAGGGATGAAAACCGTTTTAACAGGTGCTGTTAGGTTTATATTTTTTTTTACCCCCAGAAACAGAGGGTGAAAAACTAATGGATTTATACTGCTTTAGCATTCAGTGGACTGACTTTGAGGTAGGCAAGAGACTTCCAGCTACTTGCAGCTTTTTATTTGCAGAGACGAGACAGTTTCTGTGCTTGGAGTGAGAAATGCCCAAGGGTGCAGGTGCAAGGCTGAAGGATGGCGCCTGAAAGAACCTGTGGCAGCTGAACAAGAAGGAGGAATTTTTGAGATGGGAGATTGTATGGCTGTCACCATCAGGCAGCAGTGCCATGTTCATCTTCCATATGTTCAGCTTTTACAGTTTCACCTCTATGTAAAAGTCAAGGACAGGAGTGGGGTTGTTGGATGTGCCAGTGAGCAGTGTGGCATGGATCAAGGGGAGAAGTTGCTTTTCCGGTGGCAGGGAAGCCATGCCCACCTAGCACAAAAGAAGTGACCCTTTTAGTAGGCAAATTCTTGGAGAGTGCTTGTAGATACTCATGGCATTACTCAGCACAGGGAAACCAAAGAGGTTGCAAGGATTGCATTCCTTGGTAGCTCCCAAGGTCAGCACTTGGGTGCAGGTTTCGCAAGCATTAAAAAGGATGCATGGGAGCTGTGCGGTGGAAAGCCATGAGAGGAGAGGGAGTGAAGAGGAGGAGAGATGCAGACATCCAGAGATTAGGCAGAAGCAGAGGTAATGGGATATTGCAGGCAGCTTTGGGAGTAAGGGGCTAGATAAAAGCTGGGTTTGTTTGTCAAAAAGACAGCATTGCCTGTGGGTGAGCTGTTCAATGTGAAGGGAAGAGATGGATGTCTGTGTTGAAGGAGGTACAAAGCATGTGTGAAGGAACTCCTGTGGGTGGAGCTGAAGCTCCCCGGTGCAGTGTCTGAAGAGCGAACCAGCTGCACTGCAGCCCCCAAAGCACTGCTTTGCTTCTTAGCATGTATCAGGCCCCAGGTGCTCTGGTGATGGTAGCATGGTGTGAATGCTGGGGCTCCTTTCCAGGCTGATAGTGTGATCCAATTGACCGTGAGCACTGCTGCTGAGTGTTACCACTGTAGTTTCACTGGGCATCCTTTCTTAGAGCTGTGTGGGACAAAGGCTGAAGAAAAAACTTGCCATGCTTTAGAGCATCTCCAGTTCACATGCCTTGGAAATATTAGCCTTAAGTAATAATGTGATGAGGCTTCTGTAGACCGTGGCTGAAAATTCCACAGCAGATCTTTAGCTAGCTGTACGCTGAATTCCAAAGCAACCAAAGATAGATTTGTTGTTTCATAATTGGTTTTAAGAACACAAGTTATCATTGTGAAATACATGAGCTGCTGGCGATGGTTGATTGCTGTTTAGCCACAAACCTGCCTATCTGATATATGTATGTATCCATTCTTTTTGCTTTTAGTGGGACATACTTTAGATTAAGTTCTTGCTTGTGTGACTTTTTTGTGTCACTTCATTGAGATCACCCTGTGCTTTTTGTTTTTAGCCTTTCTAGGCAATTGATCCTTGCAGACTACTCTTAGAACAATGTCCTGCAGTGCCCCATGTAGATTGTTAGTAATAAATGTAGGATGCAGCTCCTCTGAAGTCATATCTTCTTCAACATATCATCTTCCCACATAATGTACAGAGGGCATTGCATCCTTGGAATAGAGTCTTGCTTGAATATAATGATACACATGGATTTAAATTCAGAGCAATGCATAAAGATCCAGGGTAAGAGCTGTGTAAAAGCACTCTCTCTGTCTCTTCTAAGAGTTCATTAGAGTAACTTGTGGCAAAATGCTGTATTTAAATAAATGTAACACACACACACACAGAGAATTTAAACAACTTGTTGCTGGAATAAGGGCACCTGGTCTGTGTGGCTGTTGCAGGTTCTTCCCAGTAAGAATTGTGAAAGAAGGCTTTAGCATTGAATACAGCAATATTCCTCCAGAGAGCTAAAAGAAGTGTTTGTGGACCCAGATTTTAGATATAGGTATGCTGATGCCTGCTGGCTAATTATTTCTTGGCAGTTTATTACAATGGGCTATGTTGGAGACTTGGGTGTTTCATTAGCAGCCTTATCTTCCTTCTTTGTTCAGCTGTTTGTATAGTTGGTATTGTTTACCACTCAGAATATCATCATAGTGTCAGAAATGGTGAAGGGATTAAATTTTAATCCTCTGTAAAATACTTGAATTACATTCATTTTAGTAAGAGGCATTGAAGTCATGCGCTTGACCAGTTTTAACCTGCTCTAAGTTAAAATGTGGCATGCTGAACCACTACTTTTCCCAGCACTGTGGTGCAGCATTGCTCCTCCAGGTGTCAGATGGAAACGGGTCCATCTTATTCTCTCTGGTGAATGGAAGGAGGTAGATTAGGTCGTAGTGAAGATGAAATGGTTGCAGCTCACCCTTGTTGCGCTGTTGTATTGGCTTGCTGTGCTTGTTCCTTTCTTATTTCGCTGGGAAGAGTGGTTTGACTTGGCCTGAGGAGGAGTCCACCTTGAAGCTGAAAGAGGCAATATTTACAAATTGGTGAATATTTGCTTTGTTTACGTTTTGAGGCCTGAGGGTTGGACACTTTTCTACATTCCCAATGGACACAAATCTGTGGCTATTTTTATGCTTAAGGGAAGTAACAGTACTTCATGTGCTTCCAAGATACAATTACAGTCCCTGTAGATTTCGTCTGGAGTAAGAATATATCTACATTTGAATACTGGAGGATTTACTTTTCTTGTATTAAATGTTTTGCTTCTCTTTGCTTGTGTTTGTGCTAGGTTCAGCTGCCTTGTCCCTATGGCATGACACTGAATTATCCCCCAGGGGACAGAGGAGTGCAGGCAGGGAGAGAGCCCCTAGGTGGCATCAGAAGCCACCTGATTTTTGGCTCCTCCATGACAGAGAGTGAGATGTGGGTGAGAGGGGAGACTTGCACTGGTGCTGGGATGTCAGGGTTGACTGGCAGATGTGCCCAGCTTGGGTGCACTTTCCTTTCTCAGTAACCTGTGCTTGCAAAAGCTCTTACTGCATTAACTGAGCAGTATGTATAGTCAGCATTTCATTTACTCAAACATATTTCAACCTTTTACAGCTCTGCTTTCTAAATATTTAATTGAAATGCTTTTACAGCCATTTTACTTATCAACATGAGCCAAGCCAGACAATGTAACATGGCATATGTTAAGATGTTAATTGAGTAGCAGCACACATAGGCGGCTGTTTCATAATTTTCTCCTTAGATGATCCTTGGCTCCAGTTTAACGTTTCTTTGTGGTTCTGAATGGAAGGTTACAAAAAGATATATTTAGAGCTGTTAGTCTAAGAAAGAAAAGCATTAATTCAGTAAGATTAAGATTTAAGGGCTGAATCCTGCAGGCACCGCTGGGACCACAGTGCTTGTCGTGGTAAGGATGTGATAATAGTACCTTTCTGATAGTACCACTTACTGTAATAGCGTTGCTAATCCTTTTATTGGGTGGTTCCTCACAGCATGCACAGTAAATAGATTCTTATTTTTTTCTCATGTCACCTGATGCCATCAGGCTTGTGAAAGTGATCGAATCTTTCCAAAAGGATGTATCGTCAGTGTAATAATGACCCTTTGTATTTTAGCATGACTTTCAGAAAGAAGACTTTGCCAGAACTGTCACTGTTGGTATTTAGTAGTGGAGTCTTGACTTGCTTTCCTTGGGAGCTAAGTGGGTTTTTGCAAGAGGCAAAGAGGCAGGAGGACACTGCACAGGAAAAAGCTCCGGGGTTAAACCCCAAATACCTCCTGTGCCTGGGAGACACAGACAGGCCTGGGAAATGCTGCTCATGTGGTACTGCACCCCAAAGAAGCAGCCTTTCAAGACTACCCCTAGACCCCATTGTTCAATAGTTTGACACACAACATCAGAGGTTGTACGGGGGAATGGCTGGTGCAGCGGGAAATGGAAGCTTTTCAGATCCGAATAGTTTTTAGAAGGCCATGCGGCCAGAATCATTCTTCCTTGGCAGACAGCTCTAACTGTTGTCCTGGGTTTCCTTCTCGTACGGAAGGCTTGTTTTCAGGTAAAGTACTGGGGCAACAGTGTGTGGCCATACAGTGTTGGGGTCGTATCTGTGGGGCTGTGAGTGAGCAGTTGGGAAGGTTTCCTGTGACCCTGAACAACTCTTGCTCCTGTCCTGCACGGGTGGCAGCTGTGCTGAGTTGCTGCTGGTTTTCTGCTAAACTCTCATGAGAAAAAACTTACAAGCTTTCTGCTTTGTTTTTTTTTTTTTTTTTTTTTTTTTTCCCCTTTTTTCCCTTTTCCCCTTCTCCAGTGCTATTTTAAAACTTCATGAACCTCCTCTCTCTTTATGAGCTGGCTGAGAGGGTAGGTGGTTTACCACCTGCGGTGGTAACTACTTAACAGTGCCCACAATAAGTAACTATAGGCTGGAGTTTGCCATTCTAGTTGCAACTTTTCCTAATGTGTCCTGTATGTTGGGTAATAATGTAACACAATGCAGGAGTACTGGATCCCTGCAGTTGGGAACCCTTGCCGTGGTGTCAGGAGTCATGTCCTGCCTTCCTGATAGGCGCACCTATTAGCAGGGATGGAAAGTGGTTCCTCTTCATTAATTGCATTAGGGTTCAACAGAAATAATGTTTTCATTAGGCTGTCCAAAATGTACCAAGCACATGAAACACATCTACAAAGGCTGCTTTTGGAAGGGTGTTCCAGCTTATGCAAATACTTGCAGTTTTGGGATAAAGGGAATACAGAATATTGGTGGGAACTTCACTGATGGTGTGAAACTTGTAATGAAAAAAATCACTCTTGGGCTTTCTGCATTTGACCGCCTACTCAACCCATTACAGTATCTTGAACAATAAATTGTAGCTCCACTTGTCCCCTGAGTTTTGCCAAACTGGACTTGTTGCTGTCATCGACATCTTCCTCCATTCGAGGACTGAGTTATTCCTAGTGCCTGAATGAGAAGAGCTGCTTGCCATGTGACTTGTGGGCCTGGAAGGGTCCCTTCCAGAGCAGTGTCCTGGAGGTGCTGCTCTCCTCCTCCTGCCAGAGACACAACGCAGAGCCCCTTTGCTGGCGTGCTCCTGCACAGTGTGTCCCAGGACAGGAGCTGTGCACAGAGGGTGGGTGTTCGTACACTGTGTTCACTATGGGCGTCCTCCCTCAGTGTTTGCTGTGCTGCTTTCGCAGGGAGTGAATGCTGTGCAGCTGGAAAGCTAAGGTTTAGATTCAGTCGCTGTGCAGGCTTTGAGAAGGCTTAGAGTTAACTAGGCAGGAGCTAATAAGGGCTTTCATTTACCCCTCCCAGACAGCTTCCTCTTCCTGGTCTCACAGGCATAATGCCTCTCACATCCCTTGTGGTTATATGGGGTCTACTCTTTGCAGCATTAAGGAAATAGGATTCAGAGAAACTGAATTCTGCCACCTCTTGTAATATGATAGTCCCCTGTTGCTTAGTGAAGTTCAGCTACCTGTTCCTGAAAGTGAAGTGTTACTTAATTAGAGGAAGGTTCAGCAGCATCTGGTTTTATGCCACTTTGAAATAAATTTACATCTCCTTGCGTCCTCCCCCTGCTTTTTCTCTTTGGTGCAAAGTAAACCCAGCTGCATACCTGGGGAGAGAACACACTCCTCATTCTGCCCATGCCAAGTTGGAGCCATTAAAATGGGGCTGTTTTGAGTGGAAATACATAAATAGGTCAGGGAAAGCAGGCATGCATACTTTGGCGTAAGATAGGAGAGTAGTTTGAGGAAATGCTTTAGTCTGATTTCCCCCCCTCCCTGTTCTCCCCAAGATACTCTTAAGAAGTTTGTCAACGTGGCTTCAGCGTTTAGAAGCTTAAATTACTGCAGCCTTTGAAGGTTAGCTTCAAGATTCTCTCAAAGGTCTTGGTCCTAAAGGTTAAGCCAGAAGCTGAGGCTGTTAAGATGGGCTGGAAGCTTTCCAGTAAGGCTTCCCACTGCAGATGCAAGGCAGCCTGTTCCCTGGGAGGACAGGGGACTGGGGGTCTCTGTGGAACACAGTGGCTTTTGCAGGGAGCCTCTGCTTCTCTAAACCACAGGCTAAGAAACCCCCTTTTATCTGCAGTTCTGCTGAGCAATAGGAGCTGAGTTCTTGTGTTTGAGTGGCTGGTGGTAGCTCTTCAGAGGTGCACAGTTTACTGGTGGTGCTTGGGAAGAGTTTTTGGGGAGCATTGCAGTACACAGTAGAACAGGAGTATGTCCCTCTTAAGTCACTCAGTGAGCCTTACCTTTCAAACTGTTTTCATGCTGGTATGCACAGAGAAGAATCATCATCATTGTTTGTGATAGTGTCATTGAATTTTGAGGGGGGAGCGAAGTTCTGATACGTAGTTTTATGCTCCCATGTTCTTATGGTGGGTCAGTTATCTGGTACAAGTTGGTAAATCCGAGGCATCTGTAAAAGCAGCTACCTTTGTTATCACCCGTAAGAGACAGCTATCCCTAGAATCCCAAGTTGTCTTGTGGATGAAATTGCTTGAAGTAGCCTGACTGAAGTTGTAGATGAAGTAAGCCAAGTGTAGGACAGTAAGCTCAGGTCCCTGGTAGGTTGAGCCGGTTGTTTTCGTTAGAACATCTATCGCTCCTGCTGCTCTCCTGCAGCTGTTTCTAGACATGCACCAGAGTGTGTGGGTAGCAGCCTCTGAAGGTCAGAAACTGCTAAGGCCTGATTTAGCCTTGCTCTTGGGATTGCTGTAGAGTTGGGTAAGGGGCTCATTTGACAGAGACAGAAACGGACTTATTTATAAACAAAATTTCAGCTTTCAAAACATTCCTGTCTTGCTAGTGGAGGAAGAGGAGGATTGAAATAAACCAAGTGGCAAATGCAATGTAACTGGAATGGCTGTTCCTTTGCCACCTTTGTCACTTTTCCTTTTATCTTCTGATTTGATGGAGATGTATGTCCTGCAGTGTCGCCAGGAGAGTTTTTCCGTGCGGTGCTCAGGACCATGGGAAGGTCCCTGTCCCAGCAGCTTCCCAGTCAAAGGGCTGGTTCCTCCGGGTTGCCATTGCTTGTCTTTGGCATAGATAGCTCCACTGGAAGATAAGTAAGAAGCATTTTTTTCATAAGGTGCAGGCTTTATGGAATCGGACTATGCCAGCCTACCTGTGCTCTGGCTAGGGTGGAAGAAGCCTCATTTTACCACTAACAGATTTCAGTGGTGTCCTCCCCAGTATTCCAGGAGCATGGAGCAGGAGATGAAAACCAAAAAACTGTTAAAATAGAACCACGCTTATCCCTGCTGAAACCATAGGACCTTTGCCTTTTAAAATGTCACAACATTTGCTTGCGTATTGGAGGACATGAACTTGACTATCCTTTTTGTGCCACCAGTTGATGAAAACGGAAAGGGACTGCATTTGATGGCCTTATTATTGCTCTTGTGCTGCAGCTTCTCAACACTGTTGATCAGTGCTGTAGGAGCAGAGGTCACAACTGGAAAAGCCTGAACTAAATTTGAGACTTTTTTTTTACTGACTCAGACTGATACTTGGAGATAAAAGCAGAGCTCTAGGGATCTCCTGCCCAGCTGCCTCCTGGCAGCTTGCCTCTTTCTCTTTGCAAGAAGAAAGTATTAATGCAAATGGGCATGCTTATGCACAGTTTGGCAGAACCTAGCAGGATGGGAAGGCACGCTGGCTGAAGCGTGTTCTTCTGAAGAGCCTAGTACATAGTGTCATCTGCAAGTCTATAGAGCAGGGGTCGTATTTGGACCAAGTTTGATCTGCCTGCGCCCTGCATCCTTTTATTCTCCATGCTCCTTTTCTGCATTAAACTATCATGTAAAGCTATAGAAAAGGTTTAGGTACAAAAATGGGCACATATGGCTGAGCCCTGTTGCCTGCTGCTATGAGCTGAGCTTTGTATGAGAGGCTGTGGATCTGAAGCTGCACAAGAAATGCAAGACCCTGCTGGAGGCAGGAGGCAGTGGGGTGATGCAGAGTCCAGGGTGGCAGAAGTGGTGCTAAAGAGCCCCTCTGTTTCAGCATGACTTTTGTCAGCATGCCTTGGTCAGCTTTGTGTCAGGCACAGTGATAACTCTTAGCAGCAGGAGGTTTCCCTGCTTAGTGTCCTTTGACTAATAAGTCGGTGGTTTTGGAAGACTGTGATGACACTTGTGTTCCCTTCTGCAGTTGCTACAGTAGATGTGATTGTCTTCCCTAAGGCAAGGAAAAGCTCCCATTTTACTGTACTTATCATTCCTGTTCTTGAAATCCCTAGCATCTCTACTTTACTCCCTTTTTGGTGCTCCTGAGTGTCCACCCAACTGATTGTCTTCTACAGGAATTTGGTTGAAGTGGATGTCTGCTTCAGTGAACTGGTCATATATTCTTATCTGTTGGCATTTTTTATTGTATTCTGTCACTACAGCGTATGCAGTTCTAGCATGGGAAGGGGCATCAGTTTTAGCAGCTCCTGCAAAGCAGATTTTTAGATGGTCGTGTTTCGAAATGCAGTGTCGTAACAAGCAGGACAGCCAAACTCCTGCTCCTTTGACACTTGATACCACGGTAGGTGCTCTTTCAGTAGCTGTGGTTCCTATCACTACCAGGCACTAGAGCCATTTGTTTTGCTTGTTTCTTATTTATGATTTTGGTATATCCATCAGATACCTTACTTGGGCTTTCTTTGTATGTGGTAGAACCTGTCAAAAAGTAAAATAACTGGAAATGAGATGTTTTGTTGTGTTTACAGGAGATTGGATTATATTTTATTCTATTAGGAAGTAGTAGAATTTCCCAGTAGAATAGGGAAGTGCTTCCTGAACTCTGAAAACTGATGTTTAGTGCTTGCTCAGTAGCTGTCTAACAGTAAAGACTGTTGTTTTTTTTGTGTGTTAAAGCTTCTGCTCCTCTTCAGGGCTATAATAAAATGCCTTCAACTAATGCAGTTAGAACAGCATGTGAAATAGAACACACTTAAGAAATGCAAAAGCTGCTTATGGGTGTGTTTATATGAAGTATAATCAGTTCCATACTGTTTGCACTCCTTGGCACATGTACTGAGGTCATTTATGGCATACTTTCATTCAGTCCCCACCCAGTGGCGTCTTAATAAGCCAGCTGGGAGGTAGCAAGACTAACGTGGAAAACTCCTAAGTTACCAGTGGGATGCCAATTGCCTGCTTTGTAGGAGCCCTTTGGAAAGCTAGAAATAAATGGCTTGAAATGGTGGGATTTACTGAAGTGTGGGGAGAGAGGATGGTAATTGTGTTTACGGATGAACAAGTAAAATGCATCTGAATTGTGGAAGAGCTTACAGTAAACGTAGTAACATCCATACTGGCTGCTTTGCAACTTGGGATAATAGCTCCCAGTTGCAATGCATTAAAAAACCAAACCCGGTTCTTATATAAATGAGTGAACTATCAAGAATTCTAAAACCAGTTAAGTTTAGGCTGACTTTCTACAGAACAACAGCCAGATGAGTATTCTTCCATGAGCTAGCAGGATATTTCACAGCAGGAGGTTAAGCCTGTCGTGCAGTGGTGGAAATTGTAATATGTGATGGTTTTGTCTTTGCTGTTTAGATTAATTCAAGATTTCTGTTCTCTCTTTCTTCCCTCACGTCTAGCAAAACTGTACAATCTAAAGTGGACTGCATTTTGGTAAGTACAACTCCAGAATGCTTTTTAATATTTAATAAACTGCAAGACTAAAATAGATGGCTCCGGAGGCTGACAGCTATTATGAAGCCTCTCCTTAGCGGTGCTTTAAGGTACTGCCATTAAATGTGATCAAAATTAGTTCCCATTGCAAAAAAAAAAAAAATACGTGGTGTGGGTTTGGTCTATGTTTTTCATGGGAATGTTGACCTCTCTTTGACTGCTGCTTGTACACCTGTCAGTATAGATACAGAAAGGTGACTTAGTGCTTTTGTATGCATGATTTTGTTAAATGAAAGATATATATTGCACAGATTAGAGTATGCAAGAAGCTCACTGTGCCTTCAAGTTCCATTGCTCATTAGGCTTTTAATGGCAATGATTATGTTGCTGTTTCCTTGAAACAGCTAATTCATGCCAGTAGTACATTTTGAGGAAGGAACTGCATGTTCACACATCACCTTGCAGACTGATGTCCTGGTGTGAAAATCTTGCAGGTGTTGTAATTACCAGATTTTTTGGTTTGGGTTTTGGTTTTCTTTCAAGTCTTGCTAACCTCAGAAGTTGCACACTATCTCAGGCCCTGTTAGCTCCACTGTACTACTTAGGACAGAGAGACACATAATTTCTTAAAGAAGGAAAGCCCTTGAAATGCATAAACATCATCTTCCTTTGTGCATTAAAATAACAGGATCTAGTTTATAGAGGATTTCTAGGAAGCAATGTCTAGCATGAACTTAAAGGTTTTGTTTGTTTTTAATAGTGAACAGGTTGCAAATATCTTTAAATCAGAGTACGAGTTCATGAATCTTAAGACTGAAAGGGGCTGCTTATTCTGACTTCCTGGCTTCAGCATTTCATCCAGAAGTACCAGCGGGTGAGACAAAATGATGACATACACAACCATCTGGATACGATCGAACAGAATCTGTTCAGCTGTATGGCTGAGCTAAAGAGGAGTACTCCTTAAAGTCACATTATCATAGGCCAATTCAGATGAAACTGAATTCTCTTTCCTTAAAATGTTGTCTTTAATCCTCTTACTACAATAAATTAAGCAATTGTACTGCGGACAAAGTTGGACCCAGTTTTGTCTTAAAAATTCTTGAATGCATCCAACTAAAATTGTGATGCAGAAATGTCATTTTTGTCTTCGTTATTGCTCATTGACATTTGTGAGCACAAAGCAGGTGTTGTGAGATCTTAATTTTGTTGTTACATGACTCTTCAGTGGCAAAAGGACAAATTGTAAAATTGCACTTGTAAAGCTTTCAATGCCAGGTTTTTATGTGATGAAAAATGTAAAGTGAGGCAAGTGTTCCTAAGTAGCATCAGAGATGGAGTAAATAAGTAGGAGGTTAACCAGTTACCTGCTTCTTGGAAAGGCATTTTAAGAAAATGAAATGACATTGGACTATCCTTGCATTAAATTCTGTGGATTTGCGAACCTAGGTATTGAGACAGGGATTATAGGTTTGTGTGAGGCCATTCGTTTGTGTAGGTCTCATCCATTGGATGGACAAGCTGTGTTTCTGAATAGTGCTCTTGGAGGCAAAGCAGCTTCCATTGCTTGGCTTGGAACAGAACAGTAATGTCCTGATGGTCTAATTTTCTGTTCCAGATGCCTCCTTGTCTGTTCTGCTGATGAGTTCAGAGGAGTCCTCTCAACAGTGGAAAGGCCACTCTTGGTTAGCAAAGGTAGATCTAATGCTGTTCAGGTAGTTCAAAAAGTTAAAAACCAGCATCAGAATAGTTTCAGGAAATAAAAATTAAGTTGAATTCTGGCAAAGTGGCTTCTGCATTTTTACATGCTTTTGGAAAGCTGTGAGCTGCAAGACAGAATTTAGAAGTTATACTACCAGACCAGAACTGTATAGCTCTGAATAACTAGTTCGGAGCTTCCTTGCAGCTCTGTGCAGTTTTTGTCCTGAGGAAGGTAAATGAGCACGTTGCCTCTTTCTTGGAATGTGTATGGGTTTGTCAGAGCAGTCCTGTGATTGGGGTCCCAGCTGCCTGCAGAGAGTCAGACTCCAAGCTTGTGGGCAGGTCAGAACATTTCCTATAAGTATGCATTCTTCCATGTCTGGTTCAGATGGAAACCTTTTCAGGGCCTTTGAATCAGTCTCATAGGCACCAAGGGACAGTGTCTGTCCCTTGTCTTCCTCCTTACTGTAAAGAGGAGATTTGGGACTAGTTTTCAGTTATACAGGGAACTGATGATGATACCTTGGAACATTTAAACTTGATCAGTTTGCTAGTGATCCTAAAAGGAAAAACACCAGTAGAGGAAAAATCAGACTCATTACTATTAGTGTTTGGAAGCAGCAGTCACAGCAGCAGTGTGGAGAGCTACACACAATGCTATTTAGCATGTAGACTTCCTAGTTCAACACAGGATAGCAAGAAAGAAATGGGAGGAAGAAACTGAGGTGATGGCAATAATTTTGGTTGTGGAGGTAGCTAACAGCAGAGGACTATGGAAGACAGCTATTATAAGGGCACTGGAACTGCAATTGTTTGTACCAGAGACCAAAGTCATCTGTCTTTTGCTTGGTAGGCTGCACCACTTGCCTCCTGACATACTGTCAGTTTCTGGAAGATCATAGGAAAATCATTGTATTCTGTGCAATCCAGAAAAGGTAATTAGCAAGAATTGTGGTGTAAACAGCCATTAAAAATTCATTACAACATCTTTTTAACTGTAGTAAACATGTCTAGCAGTAGATTCTCTTATGACTTTGCTTGTTATATTTGTTGCCACATACTAAGTGAACTTGTGAACCTGATTTTTAAAACTGTAGGCTCCATATAATCACTCAGCAAGAAGGTTGAAATTTCTTTCCTTAGTCCTCTGCAAAGAGGTAGTGCTGGTGAGGGTGTGCTGAATCAATGACCATGAAAACCAAAGTCGATGATGTCTGGAGCAGTTACAGTGTGGGCAGCAGCAGGACCAATATGCCAGCCTGCCTCTCCTGAGGCAGAGAAGAGGGTAGCTTGTCTTCTTGGCCCTACAGGAGATGGGCGGAAGCTTGGTGGAGCTTTGGCAGCTGTACTTGGGCACTGTTAGTGCAAGGCTGCCATGTGTTTTTAGGGCTTGTTTGGAATATTTGGCACCTGAAATATGTTTCTGCTTCTGTTCAGATAAAGCACATCAAATGTATTTATTAGCAGCATTTTAGGATAAGAGGTTCTGTTTCAAGTATTAGCCATTTTGAGTCTTCACCATGTTTCCAACAAACCAGCTGACCTTGAGCAGATGATCTAACCTTTGCTTCTTGTTTCTCTGTTCACAAAGCAGGGAGATGGTTGCTTGACTGCTTGGCTATTCTTAGTCCGGTTGTTAAATAATAGATGCTTGTTCTGCTGAAGTATGACAAGCTTTAGAACCAGTCTGCCAGTAGGTGGAAGTTACATTGCCATTGGCATAGCCTTTTTTACTTCGATTAGAGTATAGGTATCCATAAATACTTAAAATGTGGAAAGAAATATTAAGATCACTCGATGCTCTCTCAAAATAGTAGTCTTCCAGAAAGCTTGCAGCAGTGCCCCTGGCCTTCAGCTCCTCTTCACCAGAACTTGAGGACAAAAATAACCTGTGGAAATATAAAATAGTTCAAATTTGAATGGTGTTTTTCACTCTGTTCATTACAGAAGTTCCAACTCTGCTAACTTTTCCTTAGTGTGTTCCTCCTCTATCTTATCTAAAGTTTGGCTGACTAAATATTTTCCTCTTTAAAACAACCCATAAAAACCTGGAGTTTTCCCAAGGTAATCCCTTTTGACAACTTTAGGATGAAACTTCACTAACATTGGTGACCTGACACTAGGTCAGAAGGCAGAGAGAAGCAGTCTACCACGGTCAGGAAGCCTTAAATGATATTCTGTGTCTCTGAAGACTCTTGTCTTGTGCTGTGAAAAGCTTCAGTGTCTAGTTAGTGTATCTCAGCATGAAATCAGATGTCAAACCCTGCTGTTTTCATTAAAAAACCCCAAACCAAGAAACCCCAAACTAAACCCAAACGCAACATATTAGCCATTCTGGTTTATTTCACAGTTCAATCAAAATGCCTGTTTGAATGAAAAAGAAAGTTGCATCTGTTCCTAAGAGATCCTTGTTGTGTGTGTCATAGACAGCAAAAGGATAGATTCATTTGGCTACTAATAATGCAAATATAAATGGATCTCTGGTTTAATTTTTTTACTGCATATGTTGTGCATTCCTATAATGAACTAGCTGTATTTGGTAACTGTCATATCAGAGATTGCTGCTGCTTTATATGTTACTGAAAATCTTTGCTTAGCTATGACTTGAGGTTTATAATTCTTTGTCCTTAGTTTTTCTGTCTCAGATTCTAAGACCACTCAAGTTTTGGCTAAATTGAAGCTAAGTTGTGAAAAGAAGTCTAAACACTGCTTGCTCCCCATCTTCACTGAATTTTCCTTTAGTTACTGTGATTCCAGTTACAGGAGATGAATATAATGCGTGAAGACTAAGAGTAACAGAGGTGCTTTGTGAAGGCTTTGCGCCTTGGTCCTGCAAGCAGTTCAGCATGCTTATATGTTTTTCTAATGCAGCTTCAAGAAGTATGGTTTATAAATAGCCTTTGGAAAGTTAGACAGTCTGATTTGATAGTCAATCAAGGTCAGGAAACTTAAAGCTAAGCTGTTATTTTCAAGGAGCAGTTAAGGATTCCCCAGATATTTTACATTCTGTATGGGTTTTAAAACTACTGTAGCATAAGCTTTTAAAGGGCTATGCAAGTGGAATTTGCTCAAGATGATGCCAGCATCCCAGTCTTCTTTTGATGATTTGACTCTTTTCTACTCTGTTGACTTATTGACCTAATTGGGGGGCAGGTGGAGGAGAAAATGTGTAGTATATTTTGTGTTCTGTTTCTTTTTATTCATTTCCATATGCATCCAATTTAGCACAAAGTAAAACTCGGGGAGAATTATCTTTTTCTTCTTGGTCAGTAGTCAGTAGGCCAGCTGAAATGTTTTTCTTTCTTTCCTGACTGCATTAAGAAAGCAGAAAGTTTTGATGCTTTGAACGAGCTTCAGTAACAGAGTTATTACCAAATTCCAGACCTTCAGCACTGGGAACTGGTGGATGTCAGCTGAGGTTGTACTTCCTGAGGTTGTAAACAAAGATTTGAGAGTTTTAGAAATGTTTAGAGGAAGCAACCTAAACAAAACACTGTTTAACAAACTTTTAACCTAAACAAAGCGTGGTGCTTCCTTAATCTACTTGCACTGGCTGTCACACTCCATCTCTTCACTGGCACTTCTTCAGTTTTAAGATGATTTTCTCTAAATAGATTCAGTCTCATCTAATAAGCTTAGGTTTATCTAATTATCACCCAGGTAGGATTACCTCTGTGGACTGCCTTGACTCCTGGCTGTGTTAACTCTCCTGTTCCGAGGAGGTCCTGCCTCCCCACGGTTTCCCTGCAGCCATTGCTGGAAGCTGGAGGGGTTGTGCAAAAAGTGCTTCGTGGGGCCAGGCATGGAGAGGAGTGGGGTTTGAGTGGCAGCAGAAAGAAATTACCACTGTCCAGCTGCTTCTGCTGGCTCGCTTGAATCTTTCAGAAGAGGCTCTGCTAACATAATTCCAGTCACATTTTTTTCTCTGCACATATATTGTTGGGGTTTTTGGTTGTTTTCTTTTAACTGGGAGGGCTTAATGCATGGGCCTTTATAGTAGAGCCTCCCATAGCTCAGGCAGGGCCCTTCCCTGCAGCCCTGCCTTCTGCCAGGATGCAGCAGAAGTTGCTTCAGCTGCAGTGGACACTGGGGCACCTTCAGGATGTTTTGATGAAAGATAATGTTTCTTTTAAAACCTCACCTTTTATGTTGCACTCTGGCACATGAGGCTTGGAGGTGAGAGGCTAACTTCCACATCAGTGCAAGAGTCATGGTATTTGGTTTGGTTTGCCTGGGATGCTTTTGCCACATCGGTTAGCGCTTACCATGTAAGGCAACATCACCTGTACTGCGTCCTTTGGCAGCTGCTGTGTAAAACAAAAAGCCACTAAGTTCCTCAAAGGAGAGCAGGTCTAATAAAGAAGTGCAAGTTCTCTTGCAGTTGTTATTTCTATCTTTTAATAAATAAGTGATTAATTTTCTTTGAAGAACATTGATCTTTAAGTAATGGGTTTTCTTAAAGGAGAACTCACCTGCTGTGACTTATGCAGGAAAGCAAGAGCTGAGAATTTGACAAACTGCACCCAGTTAAGAAATACCTTTCTGGCTATTTGGTGGTCTCAGCACCACTGCTGTGTAAGCTGCTGTAGAGCCACACAGAAATTGGGGTCAGCAAATTTCAGGAGTTTGTCAGAGAGAAGTGAAAAACCCCAAATGTTGTGGTTTGCTGCAGCTTATAAAAGCAACAAATCGGGTGTCTGTTACCTGGCTGCTGCTGGAAGTGTTTCTCTTGGCTCTCAGAATGTCTGTGGCATCGCTGGTGGCCCAGTTCTGGAGAGCAATTAGATAGTGGGGATTAGAGGCCCCATGCCCTACCAGCACCCTTCCTGGGTGGTGTGTCCCGGTCCCTGCCCAGTCTGGAGTCAGGGAGAGGGGACTTGCTCATTGGGTGCAAAGCCAGCAGAGGCCGAGTGGGAGCTTGCCTCTCTCTACTACTGCTGTTAATTTTGTGTCAGCTGAAGTGAATTTGGTCTGGACCTGACTGGGTAGGTAGGGAGCCCCAGGTTTGAGTGATCGGTTTTTAACTGTACTCCAAAAGCTGTGTTCTGACTTAAAAAGGGATCATGTGTGTCTTTGACTGTACTGATGGCACACCACCTCATGCATTGCTTTTGCAGCATCTTAAAGGAGAACCCGTTTACTCCTTGTTGCATGGCTTTACTTGCACTGCTTCAGAGCACGCCTGAGCACATTACCACTACCGATTCTCCTAGTATTTCTGAGCCCATGTAGCTGGTTTCAAATGACCAAAAGCTAGTGTGTATGTAGCAATCACTGTTTGCATATAAGAGGTAAAACTCTCCCTTGTGTCTGATCCTCTGACAGTATCCCCTGGAGGAGGAGTCTGGAATCACTGAGACTGATGTTAACTGAATGCCTTGTCTTCAGTAACTGTTCAGTATCTCTGATTTCCAAAAACAAACAAAAAAACCCACATGTATATAAATAGATTAAAAAATGCCATCATTAAAGCCTGTGATACTTAACTTTTAGTATATAGTGGATCCACAGCATTGGATCTGATAATCCTGTGTTGCTAAAGCATAGCTGGTTTTGATGCTGTGTTCTCAGAGCTGCTTTGTGTGTGCTCCGAGAAGATACAGGTTACATGTTACATGTCTGGTTGCAGAAGTGACCTGGGAAAATGTCAATAGCAGGTTCT
>JAOEHX010072633.1:0-28099 GCA_025448015.1 Bolborhynchus lineola | reverse complement strand
GGGAGCGATGAGCTGAGCATTGTTTCCCCTGTAGGCAGCACCCGGCGGGCAGCGGGGCGGCGGGCCATGGGCTCCGCGCCTTTGTCTCCTGAGTGAGCCGGCCCCGCTCTACCAGCCTCCCGCCGCTGCCAGACGGACTCGGCGACATGGACGTGACCGTCTCCGAACTCCTGCAGCTTTTCCTGCAGAGCCCCTTGGTGACCTGGGTGAGCAGAGCGGGGAGTGGGGGGCGGCCGGTGAGCGGCTGGGCCCTTCCGCCGTCCACCAACCCTACTGTCCTTCCTCCGGCAGGTGAAAACCTTCGGCGCCTTGGGGAGCGGGGACGAGGACAACCTCGGCATCTACATGGACCTGGTGGATGGCGTCGTCCTGAACAAGATTATGCTACAGATGTGAGTGGGCTCCGGAGGGAAGGACCGTGCCGGAGGGGAGGCAGCGCCGAGCACGCTTCGGCCCTCACCGCGGGGGGTGCCGAGGCTGCCGGGGGGAGAGGTCTCCCCTTCAAATGGCGGTGTCCGGCTGCAGGCGGCGTCGTCTTTAGCCTCCGCTGGAAAGCGGAGAGGCTGGAAGGACCGGGGGTAGGGGGAAAGCACCACGTTTGCTTTTTTCCTTTTGGTTTTCTTCGAAATTAACAAAAGGCAGAAAAACACTCCAAGCTAACTCGGTTCTCTAAAACATGCTTTCATGTTTTTTTCTTTTGGTGGTGTTTTCTCCTTCTTTACTCTTCTTCCCCCCAACCCCTACAGCAACCTTTTCTTAATTGTTCATCTATGCTGTAGGGGGATATTGCAGTACTACCAATAAGGAAATGAAAGTGCTTTATCATATGAAGCTTTGCTGGAAGGATCTCATCTGAAGTGTGTCTGCTCTTGTGTAAGCTTCAGTATTAGATATGTAATTTAGAAAATAAAAAGCCCAGCTTCACTGATATCTCTTTATGGCTGCACTGTAGGGATGTGTCTTCAGGAAGCTGACTTATAAATAGGTTAAAAGAGCAAACGCTGAAAATACTGTAACGTTGAAGTGAATGGTTGGTAGAAATTGAACGTTTCTTTTTAACCACATCCTTTCCTGTTGATGGTGTGCTACATGCAGATCCTGATTGTTTTCTATCATCTTTTAAGTATTCTGAAATGTGACTAGCAACTTTAGTAGGGAGAAATATTTGACTTTCTAGAAAGGAGCCTTTGGGAACACCTAAATTTTGTCACTGCATTCTTTCAAGTGAATAAAATCAGTTGAAGCTCCACCAGTGATTTGCAGTGTTAGACCAAGTCCCAGTACTTAAATGAAGAATTTGTATCTGAATCTTTAAGTGAAATTCCTGAAAAGTAACTTAAAACCACTTCTCCATCCTCTGAAGTTGTCAAGTTTTGTTATCTTTTGGTATCTGGCTGCTCCATCTGACAGGTAATCACATTTTCTTCTGGTTTGGGGTAACTAACAATGGAAATTATGAACTGGAACTTAGTGTAGCTGATGAAGGTTCATGGTTTGGAACAGAATCCAGATCAGTCAGCCCACTTGATGATTATAAGCTAGTGGTGTGAAGTGTCAGCTGTGATGGAAACCTGATACAGAAAGAGGACATAAATTTCAGCATTTTTCAAGGAATTATTAAACTTTTAAAAGGTAACTTTCTGCAGATTAGGTCCTTGAGTATGAGCGCTTGGATCCAGACTTGTAGTTTTCCAAGATACGGGAAATTGGATTTAGATTTACGACCATTGTGCTTGGCATGGAGGTGACCAACCGAACTATCAGGGAACAACAGCATTTGAGTCTGCTGCACATTTACTTAACTGTCACTGTTAAATAACATGTGAAAGAGTCTTACCATTTCAAAACAAGAAAAATATATTCAATAGTCATTCTTGCATTTTGTTAAATAGGGTGAAGTTATGTGGCTTTTGAATGAATGTGGCATTCCTATGAGTGATGTGGTTTAGAAGTGATTTATCTGGTGGTGTGTGCAAACAAATACTTGTAGTTGGCTGTTGAAACATGTCTGAGTAGATATAAAATTGTTAAGGTCTATGGAGCAACTTAACAATGCTTTGGGGACAAAGAGTGAAGGATAAGATCTGGAAGTAATGAAGATAAGCATATAGGCTGACCAGGTGTGGTGACACCAGTTGGCGGTTTTGTTAGGTACCATGTGATTGTGAGAAATGCCCTGGCAGATTTACTTGCCCTGGGCAGTCAGGTAAATAAGTTTTTTTTCCCAGAAAACGTGTCTCCCAGCAGTGTTGCCAAAAGTCTGAGTGGGGGACACGCAAGCAGTGCAGAGTAGGAGACTGAGACATTACCCCCGCTTTTTAGCCAGCTTTTGCAGTACTTCAAATGGTACCTGAGTGCTTGAAACTAAGAACTTTCTACCGAGAGCCCAGTACTGTTTAACTTGGGAAGCATTGTGGTTGTATTTATGTATCCCAACCCAGCAAAGCAGCTGGGAGACATGCTGCGATCTTCACTCTTTCCTGACTTCAGAAATAGCAATGCAATTACTGCTTGCCTGTAAATCAGGAAAGCCTTTGAAGGCGTGTTTCTGCCCCACAAAGCTTTCAGAATAATGAAGCAAGCATGTATTTTAAATGCTTGCTCATCAGCTTTTCAGGTCCTGGTCCCTGAAGATGACTTCCAGTGTTTGGCTCAAGACATCTTCTTATTGAAATTGTATTAATAAGGGCCTTTGATAAATAGGCTAGAATCTGACATACCATGCCGTGACAGTGGTGGTTGCCTGAAAGCACAGATGCGTGCACATGCACACACATGCAGAGAACTGGGGGTAGCAGAGTGGAAGAGCTGGGCTCATGGTGTCACAGCTGTCTCCTTGCTTGTGTGTTACTTAACTTTTAGGTTTTTAGCTTAAATAACCTGCTTGCCTGCTTACTGGAACACAAGTAACATGAGTACGTGAGCTTGCATCTGAACACCAAGTGTGATGCTGCAGATCAGCAGATTTCTTTCAGTGGAGATTTTGAAAGCCAAATTCTTGGGAATTTCATTATTAAAATAAAGCATCTTTGTCCTGCGGCTAAGCAGATTTTGAAGTTTAATCTGTGGCCAAAGAGACAGGTGGATCTGTGAAGAAATCCAGATATACCTGTTGAGTGGAAGTTGCTGAATCAAAGTAAGGGTTTAGCTGTTAGAGGCTAGTGAGCTGTACAGTTCAGTCAGCCTCTGGTTTCTATTGTAATAGGTTGAATTCTGCTCAAATGTTCTCTGGCAACTTAGAGTGGGTAGAGAAGGTCCCAGCTGCTTAAAATTATGGAGTCAATGTTTTTTAGCAGTGGGTTCATATCACAAGGTGGCAGTGTCACTGGAGAGATATGTGATGTCTACCACTCTTCCTGTCCGCAGGTCCCTGCTGGCTGTGTGACAGGAGGTCAAAACAGGGCTGTGTCTTTATCTTTTTCAGAAACAGTCTGCCCCCAGGAATGCTAGGCCTGAATAAGATGTAGTTTGCTCAGGCAAACCAAATGTAGCCATGGCACAAGTGCAGAAGAAGGGAACCCAGCCTGGGCTTATGTAGATTATGATTACAATGTGATCAGTGGGTAACCATATGTTGGGCTTTGCTGGTGATTTCTTAGCTTACTGGTGATCCCTGACAAAACAAGACCCTTTCTAAAGAGCTGAGGATTGCTTAGTTCTCAGTAGTGGTGCCTAGATGCTTAACGGGTTAAACCTAATAAGAAGAGGCAGACAGCAGTGTTTGGTTTCCTCACTTATATTTTAAAACAAGATAAATTATTTTTCAAGTCATTTTGCTCCAAATGACTGGCTTCTTTTTCCTGTGTGCTGTTCAAGTGTATACCTCAATCTGATAATGCACAGAGGGCACATTATTTTTGCAGACTTGTAGTACTGGCTGAATACTCTGCATACAAAAATGTGTTAATCTTCAAAGTGAAACTGCCATGTCCCGAGTTTCTGTGTTTCTGGTGTGTTTATGTGTATCAGTTAATGAGGTTCTCTGGGAACGAAATTTAAAGAACTTTTTTCAGATGATTGTGTGTCACTTATGGTATCAAACTAGCATGTGGCCATTGCAGTTGCAGCTGTGGCATAATACCTACAAGCATAAGCAAATATTTGTCCTGTTTGACTTGCTGTAGAAAGCTTTTTATTTGGGAAATACAGCATGGGGGTTTACACATATAGGCACATAAGTATTTTCATATTGACTTGTTCTAATTCTTCTAATTGATGGTAGACTGCTGTTAAAATGTTTAGCAAATAGGGATGTGTCTTAGGAATACAACTGATAAAACTGCTTGTTTTGAAACCACATAATAAAAATGCACAATAATAGATCTTTCAATTTCAGTCACAGCTGTCATGGTTTGTAGTACTGTCAATCTGTTGTCTTTAATTTGGACCGCGTGACAGGAACAGCCATGTTGTGAGCGCACACTTCTTGTGGTTTGCAGCAAATGGCATGAATGCTGGAAGGTTGGAGATATGCATCTGTTTAATTAAAAATCTCATTTGGGGATGCATTTTTCTACCATGTTCTAGGCAATTTGGAAACCCTGCCAGCCTTATTGGCATCATCCCTCTTGATGATAGAGGAAGAAGTTGGACGATGGGAGAGTTAGACTGGTCCAAGAATGGTGTATTTTCAGTTGGCGAGTTACCTGCAGAGCGACATGCCATGGGATGTTGGGCACAGCTGGTTCCTTCTAATGTCTCATAACCACTGGGTCTGGTTTGTGAGCTTCCCCCTTAATCATCAAAAATACATGTCAGAAATTGTGAAATGAGAATTATCATTTGCATTTTTAAAAATGATCTTTTGTTACTTCTATTTTATTAATTGGCTAAGAGGTTGCGTCTTCAAGCACTTGTGCTGCTGGCCCCATGCCTGCTGAACTCATCACTTGGCCTCTGCCTCCTGGCCCTTCCTTTTCTCTGTGCTCCTGTAAAAGTCATGAAGGTGTAGAACCATAGAACTTCTTTAAAATGTTTGGCTGTGTAGTAAGGTTTGAGACTTTCCTTCTGTTCATGTGGCTTGGGTGTTTACTTGTTTGTGAAGTAGCTCCCTTAGTCATGCTACCTCAGTCTTACTTGAGTAACCTTTTTGATCTTTAAAGTAGGTGATTTTTAGAAAGGGAGTTGTAGATTTCATTAGATGTGTGTGTAAGGGAAAGACATAAACATCAAGGGATTGAAAAAGCATCTCATTGGAGTCTTGTTCAGGTATTTTTCAAAAACATTCAGGAATTTGTTTGGGTTCCCTGGTTGATGTTGTTAAAATATCTTTAATTTTCAGTGTGATCCTTGGAAAGAGATTCTTTCTATAAAGTTCTTTATAAACAGGTTTCACCAACCAGGCAAGTGCTAGAATGTGTGGAGTTTGGTACCAACAGCTCTGTTTTCTTTATGGTGGAAAAATTTTTAAACACAGAACTTGCCCCTTACAGTGTAAGGTTTACTCAGGTGTTTTTTTTCCTTGAGGGCTCTGCTTCCCCTTTCTGCTTTTCCTTTGCCATACTTAGATCAGGCTGATGGGTTGTAGTGCTTAGAGTACCTCAGTCTTCCTAGGTTTTTAGCCACCTTCTTTCACTTCTGTTGAGATCAGCAAGTACTGTGTGGCTGTGGGTGTTCTGGCATCTTGCTTCTTTCCTGAGAGGACAAGTAGCCTCAGGCCTCTGGGCTGCCTCTCCCAGCTCATCCACCTCAACCCTTCCATGTCTCCTGAAATGTCTTAGAGACAGGTGAGTGACATGGGGAAGGCAGCAGCAGGAGGGATCCAGCTGACCTCACATAATGTGATGTGGTTAATCTAGGCAGGAGGAGTGATGCAGAAAATGTTTGAAAAATGCAATAAATATATTCTTTCTGAATAAACGCATGCCTCGAACCCTTGATTCTTATAAGTAGTCTTCATCTCCATGCTTATGTCAAAAGATGTTTTGCCAGTTCAACTGGATGAAACTGAGCTTACCTGGTAAGTGGAGAAGAATAAATCCCTATTTTGGAAACATCCCGCTGCCTCCAAGAGTAACTTCCTGCAGGGCCTCCAACTTCTTGTCTGTGGAGCTACAACAGCTGTAGTCAGTATGAGCTTATCTAGTGCAGGATTAGGGAAAAAAATGTGGCAGCAAATGAAGAAGAAATGGAATATTGATTCTTGAGAAGGGATTGTTTAGTTTTCCACATGGAGACAGTAAGCCCTGTGGTAGTTTGAAGTGTGGGCTGTGCTGGCCTTACACTTACACTACAAAGTGTCTTCTCTGAAGTGAGCTGAGGGACTGCATAAAGTTGATTACACAACATATATGGAAATCCAACAGCCTAAACCACGACACTGTAATTTTTTTCAAGCTACATTCTCTTCAGAAAAGCTTTTAACGTCACTGTTTGTGGGGAGGAGGAGGCAGGACTGCCAGAGTGACACTGTGCTGCCCCTTGGCTCCAGCTTAAGAGGACCCTGAGGTCAGTGGTGTTAAGGGCACTTGGGGCAACCAATTACCATTAATGAAGGTGATAGGATAAAAGCCCCAGAATTGCTGAGGGACTGGTTCTGCCAATGCTTATGTTCTTGCAATAGTTGACTAGCCCCAATGTGCCAAAAGATGAGCAGGTCTTGTCTTGGAAGGGGGAGTTCTGGCTCTTACTTGCTTTGGAGACCATTACCCAAGTTCTGCAGTTACACTGCCTACAGCTGTTGAATAAATCTGCTCTCCTTTGCTGTGGCCGGTGGGTGTGTTTTGTGGAATTTTGCCCCATTTCATGCAGTTTTGAGATGGGTTGTGAAGTATTGCTCTGCAGTACAGTCAAGCTTTCTCTTCCTGGCTGTAGATGTTGATCAGTACCAGACAGTGGCATGGCAGTGTGCTGCTGACGTGAGCTTTCACATGGAAACAAGAACTGTAGGCTGACTCTTCTGTTTGGCCAGCTTCTCTTTACTCTGCATTTCTTCCCTTTAGGCTTCCTGGTTTGTTGTCATGACCTCACCGAAAAAGCTAAGCATCCAGCTTCTTTCAGACAGTACTGAAGCTTGGTACTCTCCAAGTTCAAGTCCAGGTGCCATTTATGCTTCTCCAACTTCCTGTGCTGCAGAAGATCCATACTGTCAGTTGGTGTATGGGTATGACTTCTGTATCTGAGCTTTAGTAAAATGGAATACTTACTACAGATCTTGCTTTCAAAGCTTCTAACCGTCGTCTTTGTTCTCTTTTTTTCATAATTGATTACAGTGCCAATCAGTATACAAAATCCTTTGCTACTATAAAGGCTCTGTAGGGTCTTGCTACCAGTTTACACAGTGGTTGTCTATGTTTCAGTTCGCTTGAACTCTGGTACATAAATACTGTGTCTAATGATATGTGTGCCATGGTGGTTTTCTCTCATCTCTGGAGTATCAGTGTATTCTGTCATGTTTATGCACATAGCACTGTTTTTACTAAAGAAGTGCTTTGGGATGGCTGTGCATTTAAAGAGAAGTAGAAAGAAAAAGCTCTCTGACAACTTTGGCAGATATGCTTTAAGAATAAATATTGGATTGATTCTTCTCTTATTTTCTTGTCATTGGTGGAGTTCCCTGTTTGCCCCTGGAAGAGCTGTGAGTGGTTTAATTAGCAGCCACTGAGCAGAGCTTTGGGAGGCAAGTGTTTGGATTGTGTGGGAGTTTGCTGATAAGAGCATTTATTAGAGGAGAAACACAAGATTTTGGCAGATAAAGGTTTTCAGGTTTCTTTTGTTTGCAGCATGTTAGGGTGTACACAGACTATCTGAAGGTGTACATTCATATTAAATTATTTGCAGCTTTTTTTCCTGTGTTTTATCTTTTATTTTAGAAATTAAAAGAAATCAGGTGAAATTTTGATTTGCTTCCTGTAAAATCAAACAAACTTTAAGCTCCTTTCTCTAAAATCTTTACACCAATTTTTTTTTTTTTTTCTTGTCTTGCTCTTATCTCTACCTTTGTTTGTTTTATTCACATCTTGAAGCCCAGTAGAGTGTTTGAGGCACAGTGGATATATGAGTATTGTCCTGCTGTACAAAGCTTTCTCTTCCTGGCAGTAGACATTGGTCACTGTCAGACAGTGCCATAGTAGCTTGCTGCTTGAATGAGCTTTCACATGGAAACAAGAACTGTAGGGTTACGTCTAGTAACATCTAGTTAGATGATATGGTATAATAAAAGTGAAATGTTCCTTTTTCCCTTCACTTCAGTGTATAATAGATACAGGTTCTGTACTGATCAAGTGGTAACATCCTTCTCTTGTCAAAAAACTTCCAAAGCCAAGGAAAGCATGGTAGTCTTTCCTAGGCTTCCCTTTATTTGAATAAGATAAACCCCTTATCATCAGAGACTGCTTTGATCTGGTGTGCACAAACTAAATATGCTCTTTTCTTTGGGGAAATACAAATAGGAAGGGAAGCTGCCCTGAACTGCTGTGTGGGTTAACTATATAGTATGATACTTTGTGATGTGCATGGAAATTTCCAAGTTATGCATATGGGCAAAGGTAATGAGCTTTCTTCATTGTAAATTAATGGGTAAATTTTTAAGGGTTTTTGTAATGGTGTAGTATTAAGATACTAAGTCTTAGTACTGAATAAAATAGTAATATTTTGGTTTCTTTTTCCTTTTTCAATAGAGATCCTCGACCAACCAACCAGCGTGTCAACAAACATGTAAATAATGACACCTATCTTCGGGTTCAAAACCTGACCATCTTAGTCAGAAACATTAAGACTTACTACCAGGTGAGATTTTGGCTCTCTGCTTATTGATCTGCTATAATGTTTCAGGTGGTGCAGGGGTTAGTGGCTTAAAAAATTTTGCTAACAGAAATAAAAATGAAACTGTGTTTATGTAAAATTACTTTCAGTCCTGCTTTCCTTACAAAGTGACAATACAACTACCTTATCTGCCCTTCATGGCCAGAGGCTGCTTCCCTGCATCCCTCTTCTTTCAAAGGAGAAATGTGCTCAAAGGCTATGATGGTGCTTGGATAGTGCATGTACTAAAAAGGCTCTTTTGTGGTGAGGTTATGGGCTGTGTATGTGAAGGGATTTGCTGCCATTGGAGTAGTGGTTTGGGGTATAAAATTTGAAACAAGTGACTTCCTCTTAAAGGGGCTGCCAGCAAGCACATGTTCATGAAGAATTATATTTAATGCTAGAATATAAATGTCAAGTTGCTATAGTGTTAATTAAGAAAAATAAATTTGTGCTTATCTTGAAGGTAGACATTGTATGCTGTGTTTCTGTTCCTGGGTTAAAGCAGTTGTTTGTTTGAACTCCTCCTTTAAGAGTCTCAAGTGCAGGAATGACTGCAGAATCTTACTGGTAGTTCAAGCATGATGCCTAAGAAGTGCCCTGATTGTCAGTGTTCCTCTGCTGTAATAGTGCTCCTTGAAGATGGGGGTGGTGACAGCTGAGCACCTTTGCAGACTTAGATACATACTTGATGCTGCTGGAAAGCCATAGGAGTGAGTTCAGTTGCTCTAAATAGAATTTCTCTATGCACACTGTAGTGTATATTTAGACTCCTTAATGAGAGGAGTAAATGTTTTACTATTTTCTTGTACACATCTTTTGCCAGTTTTGAATGCTGTGCATTATAAATCAGGTGGAAACCAGTGAGGGCTGTTAAAATGCTCCTCTGTGTATGTGTCTTGAGCTTATAATGGACAAACCAGCTAAATTATAGGAGTTGATGTTGGTGTGCTCATCTTGGACACTTCATGTTTTCTGTACATGCAGAAGAGTAAATGTTTAACTGTAGTAGTAAAATGAAGCGTGTAACTGTTTTGAGATTATGTAGAAGGGTATAATGTGTCTCTGAAGACAGCTGGCTTGCGTCTTGATTGTTGAAATGCTGATACAATGTGATGTCATTCCTGTGACTTGTGATTTTTCAAGGGGGAAATTTCATTTGGTCATAACTGGGGGCTGAATGTGGGTATTTTATTTCTTTGTTATCCACTGAACAGTGTAACTGTGTATGTAGTCTACAAGGAAAAAGGACTGTTTAAGGACAGGGACAGGATTAGCTTGTCTTCGTCTCTCCTCACCCCCACAAGATATGCAGTCTGAGAGTCTGGTCTATCAGATGTTAAAACTCAAGCATTTTATTCATGTGACTACTTTGTCTTGGAGCTGACAATATGACTTGTTTAAAGAGTACCTGAGGAGAGCTCAGGTTCATGAAAAAAGAAAAATTATTCATAATTATATGATACGTTGCTTAGTGTCTTGTTGACCTAGCTGTTGAGTTGTCTAATCATAATTCAGTAAAGCTAGCAATGACTAAAAGAGGTTAAGACAGAGTTTTCAGTGGGAAACAGTAGTTGAGGCTTGCTGTAGCAAGCATAACAGCAAGGTTCCTGTTGTAGTCAGTAAATTAAGTACTAATCATCTGGGGACTGCATATACTTCATGTAAAAAAACCTGAGAGTCGTGAGAACTGATCATTCTTTGCATTTGTTCCTGAAAATGTGTAATTAGAGCAAAGTTTAAAATAGAATCACATTTTTTGTGATGATAACATTATATAAGAAATGTACTTATCCTAGTCAGAATCACATTTTCAGGGCAAATCCAAGGTCTTGATGCTAATCTGAGAATCCCTTTCATGTGGTGGTGTGCAGCCTTCAACTCTCCATAGTCTGGGTGGAGTTAAGGCCATCTATGCTGTAGCCAAGATCTGGGTAATTTGGAGTATAGTGTTGCATTTGTGCTAATGTCTGTTGGATGTTTGGAGCATTTCTTTGTATTTTAGGATCTTGTAGAATTTACTTATATTTTTTTTTTTTTAACATGCAACCAAGTGAATGCTTTGGGATGTGTTAAATATTGTTAGGCTTCTCTTCAGTATTTAGAGATGTTTTTCAGTAGGTTGAAGTTGTGAGTATTGTTTGAAGTAGTATTAATATACTAGCTGAAGTGAAAATGAGTGTAGCGTCTTACTGACTGAGAACATAGTCAAATTTGTTTGCAGACTGGAAGTGGGAGGGGAAAAAAGTTCCTGTCAAACAATAGGAACACAAATTTGCTGCTTCCCTGAGAGAAACAAAACCTCTAAAAATACAGTGTTGGCCTTGACATTTTACATTCCCTTTCACTTAATGGACACAAGTAAAGTTTACAGCTTCTTAAATTTTAGGTCTCTTAGAATAAAGCAAATGGTACCTCATACTTCATTGAAGGACATTGGAAGGTATGAAAGAATACTTGCCCCTCTCTGCACTGGGCAGGAGTGATCAAGAGTATGATAAAAATTCATGGTACTGTAAATTGTATCTGAGGAAGGTGACATAACTGGCAACTAAAATTAACCCTGATATTCAGAAGGTAGTTGACATTTCAGATCACATAGTTGTCTAGTTTATCTGTATCTAATATCAGATTTCTCATGTATCTGTAGATAATCTTTGTTAAAGCAAAATTCTCATTAATGCAGATAATATTAATATCTGAAATTAATATTTTTATCTTCAGAAAACAAGGTTAGGTCTAATCCAGAAGCACAAATCCAGGCATTCTTCACAGTGTTGCAGCTGTCCTGGTCTCTCTGGTTGAGGGTTTGTGCTGGGAATGACAATAAACAAGCCCACGTTATTGGTGGAATTTGTTCTGATTTGAGCCATAGGGTTTGGTTCTTATCTGTGCTTCAGCAGGCATAACTTGGGAGTGAGTGGTAAATGCAATGAAGAAACATTTTTAAGGTCAAATAAACTCTAATTTTTAGAACTTTGCTAACTGAATTTGTTCATTAAAAACTTTTCGAAGAGTTGTATTCTCACAACTTTCAGCTGCATGAAACTGAATTGTTGGTGGCTAGTAGGAAAACCATAGTGTCAAGACTTAAAATGAGGGACAGTGTTGGTTGCTGAGGCTTTGGTGGTGGTTTTTCTTCATAGGGTATATAATTTGTTACTGGTGGTAGCAGTCAACTTACCTGTGTTTCCTGCTCTCTCAGCAGTTGCACCTTTGCAGGTCTCTGATTGGCACGAGGTCCCTCTTTTGAAACCAGGACCAGGGCAAATGACTCATTTTGCTGTGGGATTTCATGAGCATTCAAGAGAATTTGTCATTAATTGCATTTAATAACTGTTACAGCACTGTTTCACTGGATAAATGGCTGGTCATAAAACTTACGCAATTGGTGCCGTATCTTGGAAAAGGGCTGAGCATGGCAGAATGTTGCTCATGGTGTGAGTTTTGTGTGTCTTTTCTTGCTCTTACTGAATCCAGATACTTGGCTGTCTTTAAATTGGGATTCAAAATGCTTTCATAAGAAATGGTTTAGAACAGGGAATTACAGGTTACTGTCTGTGTTCATAAGAAATGGTTTAGAACAGGGAATTACAGGTTACTGTCTGTGACTACTGAGATGATGTTGATTGAAGGAGTCAATAGAGAACTGAGTGTATTGGAGAAGAGGTGCCGATTCACTTCTCATTGGTGCAGGTGTTGTGCATCCTAGTCAAAGGGTGAAGTCTACATGCTACAGCTAACTGGTGTATGTGGAAATGATTGACCTCCAGCTGTCATCTGTTGCCTTGTGTTAATAATGTGGTTGGGAATGTTGGTCCTTAAACCAGCACTAGCTGGTTCAGTCCAACACAGATGAAATGCTCTTGCTATTCCTGAGCTCTGCCTTCACTTTGAAATGCTTCTGTTGTGAGTTCCACTAAGGCTTATCTACTGGTCAAATAAAATTGGTTTGAAAATAGTTCAGGAGTGAGTACTGCAAGACTGAACAATGCTTGGCTTCATTGAGATGAGCATTCTTGACCCTTGTTGCCAGTGAACTATTATGGCCTTAATTCCATGGAGCCTTGTGCTTCTTTTCCAAATGGTGATTCATCGCAGCTGTGGCAGCTATCTTCATAGTGGTGTGGCACTATCCCTGTTTTTGGCAGTTAGTACTAACCTTGTTAGTACTACAGTTTGTTGGTAACATTAAAAAAAGGCAACAAAAAATTTTTGTACCCATAGTGGCCTACTGAATTAGGTAAGTCTTTCTTTTGCTAGCCTTGTTTATTTGGTGTGTTAAACTCCAATATGTCTGAGTGACCCAATATGCTTTCTTTTGATTCCTGTTCCCTAGAAATCATAGTTTAGCAACTCCTCATCTTGAGCTTTAAATTCCAAGACTATTAAATGAGAATGTCAGCTTTCTCAAGAGCAAGGTATAAGAAGATTCAACAGATAAGCTCTTTCTAATTCAAATACTTCGATCTCATGCACTTTTAAGTATCCACTCCCTTTTCTGTACAGTGGAGTGAACTTATATGCATACAAACTCCTGAATTGTTTCTGCATTGTGTTGTTGCACCTACAGAAGGTAGCATGCATGTTCTAGTGGCCTTAAGTTACAGCTGCACAAAGAAATGGTGGTGAGCAGCCTCTAAGCCTCTTTATGTCTGTTGTGCCTCTTTTTTTTTTTTTTTTTAATTTCAGAAGTCTTCAATAAATAAGTTACTGTGGTAAATAAGTCAGTACTAAGGTACCATTGTAGAGATGCTCTGTGTTTCAGGAAGGCAGTGGGCTAAGACTCAGGAAGTACTGCCACTGGCACAATGTGGAGTAAGACCCCATCTGCTCTATATTTGTTTCCACTCCTATTCTTCATTTGACTCTTAGTTTAAACAGGCACAGACTGTCTATATGTATTTATCTAGTACTTCAGAACCAAGAAGGCCTCATTAAGCACATGACAAAAATGTTTTTAATTATACTTTCTGTTCTGCAGTAGCACAATCATGAGACATGAGGGTTGCATGGAAGACTGGTATTGTAAAGACATTAAGTTATTGTGGTGGTGGGTGCAGGACAAGGGTATGATTAGTCTTGGCACAGGCATTCTGGGAAATGCTAAACTAGTGATACTAGTCTTTGATTTAGTCCTTCAGCTGAAAATAGTTGTACCACTCTGCAAGTGGAATAAGCATAAGAACATGAGAAAGATCATGCTTATTTTGTATAGGTCCCTGTTATAAAGTTATTTCAGTGAGAAAGAGACTGAGACAAGTGGCTCATCAGGACCAGCCAGACTGATGCTTTTTCTTTGGGTGAGAATTGTCTTGCTCGTTTCCAGAAGAACTAGACAAACATTGGTGCTCCAGAGCTGAAGTAAGCTTCTGCAGAGATCAGTTTTCAAAGTGTTTCCAGGTTGGTGAGAGCTACCGTATCAGATGGCTAGTAGCATGCTGTTGGGCACCTGACTGAGGTTATTATTAGCTGTGATTCTAGGATGCATTTCAGCCAATATACTGAATTATGTCTGAAGGTTAGTGGAAAACTGAGCATAAGGAGACATATTTATTATTCTGAGGCTCCACATGCATTTTAATACAGAATGAAATGGTGACCTCAAACAGATGATCTCAAACAAAAGAGAATAGGTTGGCTTTTAAACTACTTTATTGCCTGTAATTTCCTGGAGGTAGAATATGGGAAAGGGCAAAATAGGCTGGCATGCGTCTGTGTAGTCTTGCCTTTGTTTTGCTTAATAAGCTAAAGGGGTGTGAATTCATTGTGCAGACAAATGGAGAAACTGATCCAAGAAAAGAGAAGCAGTGTCCTAAAATACAGAGGCAAGCAGAGGTGGCCTGTAAAATTTTTACAGTATGGAATAGCTGTTTGGTTCCCACACAGCAGTATTTAGTTAACCTCTGACATGTTAATTGAAAACAATTCTTGGGATGTCTGAATTGCCAAATACATCCACTGTGTCCTTTATATGGCTTAAAAAAGGGTAATGCGAGAGTGTGTGAGGCTTTTCTTAATGAAAGCCAAGGACTAATGTTAATTTCCTAGACTATTGCTGTGATTACCAGTGCTAAAGCCACAGGGTATTTCAGTCCTATACTACATACATATTTTTGGATATTAGATTTAGGATGTAATTTGCTGTTCAGTCTCGCCAGACAGCCACGTTCAGTGCTGCTGCCTATATTTCAGGCAAATGTCCCATTCTTGTCAGCTGAAATTTTGCCAAGGAAGAAGCTAAGTTCAGTAGAGCTTACCAATTTTGGGTAAGCTAGAAAACAGCCTGCATACCACTTGTAGCTGAAAACAGCTTTGAGATTTATTTTTGCTAGAAGATGATAATAAATTAAAGATCGCTTTATTGCTTGTGTTCCTGCAGTGAATTCCGTGTCATTTAGTCCTTTTCATTAAAAAGTTTTTTAAAGACAAGAAGATGAATTCCACAAATCCATAAGATTGCAAAACAAAACCCCGAATTGCTTGCCAGTTCCCAAAGAACTAATTTCTGCTTTTTAGTGGCAGGTAGCAAATGAAGGTGATTTATGTTCGTAGTTTGTTTGCATGTTCTCTCTGTGAAAGTGTTACTTAATCCAATGTGGTGCTTTTAACAGGGTATTGTCGCATGGTATATGGTGGCACGCTGGATTCAGGCCATAGTCTTGCTCTTACCCAACTGTTGACTCTGGATTAATGTTTGGTGTCAAGGCTCGTTCCCATCAGTTCCAGTGACATCTGTGGCCCTACAGTGTGGAGTGAGCAAAGGTCTCTCTGTGCCCATCACTCAGCTTGCCTTAGCTTTTCACTCCAACAGGGTTGCTTGTAGCTTTTGTTACAAAGGTCCGTAACAAGCTTTCACTTTCTTGGGCACTGCTTTTTCTTAAGGATTTACAAGGCCAGTAAGCAATTCTTCCCCAGAGTGTTTTCATCTGAGGCTGGTATTTGAGGTGTTTTTTAAAGCAGTGCTTATCTGTTGCTTTGAAGGGGTGATTATCAGTTTCAGAAATGTGTGTGAGGTCTTGGGTAGAGTATCATCTCCAAATACACAGTTCTATTCTGAGAATGAAATGTGGTTTGCATGGTAAGGGTCTGCTCAAGCTTGGGGTGACATCTTGTACTTCTGGCAAATGTGAATGTTCTTAAGCCAAGAAGGGGGCATGGAGGTTGTGGAGGCACCCACCCTTGTTAAGAATGATGGGATTTAGCTTTTGGAGCAGGCCTCTGGACCTGAGGAAGCAACACACATGAGGACAGGAGGAAGTTTCAGTGTACTGCTTTCTTTGCTGAAGACAAACCACAGGGAAGGGTGTATTCCCTGCTTTACGTAGTGTATGGACTTTACACCAGCATAAATTGGGGAAGGCAGCTGATCATGAATGCACAGGAATTGAACTGCTAACTTGCTGATCCATGCATATGTCTCACATTTTGCAAATATATTGTTTTTTTTTAAAGGAAGGATTATTTTTTTTTTTTTGAAAGCAAACTCTAAAGAGCAAATAAAGTGGCAAATTAATTTGTGTACACTGTACTTTAAGCAGAACAACTTTTTATTTTTTTATAGCTGTTTATGTGGGCTGTTTGAATATAAGCTGTGCAAGAGCTGGTGCCTCTCCTGTTTCCCATTATGATTAAGAGATGGAGCTGAAGAGAGTTCAGTGTTTAAATTCTGTTGGGTCCTCATATGACCGGTAAAAGTACCTAAATAAAACTCTGATCAGCAGGCTGAAATGGCCCCTGTGGAGTTGTCACTGTCTGTTCTATTTCATAATTAGCATTATTAAGAGTCTCTAGATGGTTTTTTGCCTTTTTTTTTTTTTTTTTTTTTAGACTTAGAATGACATTGTTAGTGCCTGTTAGGTGACCAAGATAAGTGATAGGCATCTGCTCCTCTGGGGGCGACAGAAGAGAATTGTGGCCTTTGCACAAAGGAAAATCATATGAATTCCTTTTGAATATCATCTTGTCCTGTGAAAATTATTACTTAGTGGGTTATTAATATTTTTAAACTGCAGTAGGTGGTGTTCTAGAAAAAAATTATCTTTATTCACCTGATATTAAAGAACAGATTCAGAAAAAATTAAGCTGTTTGCTATAAGTCTGAGAACAAAAGAATGAAGATAAATTCCCTGTGGCACTTTAAAGAGTTGTTTTCTTTGTAAATGGTGATCCCATCTGTAATATATCCAGGAAGGTATTTGTAAAGGAGTGCACCATCAAATCTGTATTGCAGAAAGACCTGTTTGGCACACAGTGTGTGTTAGAAGAAAAGGGGAGGGTAGTACAGAGGTTAATGCCTGGTTTATTTTGGAGCAGCTGCGTTGCAGTAAAGCTAAGTGGCTGGAGTCTCATGGGAGGCATAATGATTTACCACTAGAAACTGGATGGAGGTGAATTTCTTCTTAAGGTTTGATACTAAATGTGGAATTACTATGTATGAGAAAACGCTCAGTTGTCAGGATACAGATTCCAAAGAAACAGAATCAGTCCTGAGAAGTAGTTACCTTAAAAATAAAGCATGCTTCACTGTTCTCTAAGAACAAACATAAAGTCCCAGCAAAGCCCTTCTATTTGACTGGTTACTGTTTGAGTTACTAGGAGTCTCTCAAAACTGTGTAGTTACTTCAAAGCAGAGCTACAATTTAACTACACTGAGTTGCCTCTTAAGGTATTAAATGTGCTAAGGTCACTTCAATTTTGATTTTTGAAATAGTGGGGGAAAAAACCCACTAACCAACCTACAAAACCAAAACACCCTGTGTGTTCTGTATGTTCCTGAATGCAAGAAAGCTGCGAGTACTGAAGGCTTTGTCTTTACTTCCAGTGTTTGTGGCAAATGCTTATCCAAACAGCACGTGGGTGTATCTTTACAGTTTTACATGCAGAAGGAATGAGTCTGTAGTAAAGGACCACAAAAGCTGCCATTATTAGAAGCTTTGCTTACACTCCAGTGCTCTTTTCCAGTCATGCAGAAGAAACTAAACCAGAGTGCTCTAATTCTCAAACTTGGTTGAGCTGTCTCGCATTTCTTCCAGTATGCATTCCTTTGTAGCCAGAGCCAAAATCTTGATTGGAAAGGTGATTTTTGATCTCCCTTTTTCACTTAGCTGTTCCTCTTTATAAATTGCTGGGTTGAAATTTTGTGCAATTGAGGGGTTCAATTTTCAAATAATTTGTTGTGGCTGGAAGACTTATCTCTTTAAGATGCAGCTGTAGTTTGGCCTCTTGCTTCTTAAAGCATCTTGGTTAATTTGCAGTTGTATTTTCTTTGTATGGCATAGGACCTGATCTTAAGTGGCACTGACTTAATATAACTTGACATGCCAGCCATCTTCCATGGTGGGGGTCTTTAAGTAGTTTTGCTTTGATACCCTTGGCTATTGTGAAACTGGAGCTGTCTGCCAGATCATGGTTTGTTTTGGCTCTTCTCCTTGACAGCATATTGCAGCCTTTATCAGTGTCAAGGTATTTATCACACTTCATCAGTGCTACTTAGAGATTTTGCAGTGTTTATGGCAATTGTTTGAATATCTGCAGAAGGACTTAACCTGGCTCACTTTTTTAGTCTTGAGCTTAGCAGGGCACCTAGTTTTAGAGGTTTAGTTTTGCAGGCTTTGAGCATTATGCCAAAGCTGGTGGTAAGAGAGATGCATTCAGATGAGAGCTGATTTCATGTGACAGGGTAAAAAGCAGGTGTGTTTATAGCAACCCGAGCTGCTGTGCTCCTCCATCATGCAGAATGTGCAGGCAGGCCTATACTCTGTCACCCATTTATAAAGGATAGATCGTTTGAAGTTTCTTTTCATTTTGTTTGCAAACAAGTAGAAATACACTTACAACAAATGGCAACCTCTTGAGACTCTAAAGGGATAATCTTAAGTATAAAATACATTAAATCCACCCTTCCTATAAACAAACCACCTTGATCTTACTGATGCTCATGAAAATCCCTCCCATCATGTTGCATTACACTTAATTCCTCAAAGTCTTTTGTAAGTCAAGAAAATTAATAGTGAAGGGTAGTTTATTTTTTAGCTGGATAAGTGCTGCAAAATGGTGCTTAAGGCACAAACAAGTTCCTGGTATGTTCTTTCTGTAACAGTTAGAATACAGTTTCCTAACTGAAAACTTCAGAGTACGCTGGAGTCTTGACTGCATCCACCAACCATATTTAATATGCAAAGGAGGTGACAAGCAAATGCATTCAGCACATTTGTTTTGAATAAGCTTTTTTAATGTACCTCTGCAGCACCACAAAACCAGAGGCTATAGCTTACTGGTTGTGAGAGTGATACTATTGCACAGGTGAATCTGGGATTCTGAAGATGCTGTCTGACCACTGTGCTGAAGGTTATCATACAGTTATTATAATAAAGTTTTCTTTAAATATATAGTATTGCACTTCTCAGTTTTATAGTGTTCGTGTAAGTGGTGGAGAAGTGCTGCCAGAAGAAAAATCTGCGTAAGGAGAGAAAAGGCTGGGAAATGGAAGTTTAGATTGGATATAAGGAAGAAGTTCTTTACTGCAAGGGTGGTGAGGCACTGGAATGGATTTTCCAGGGAAGTTGCGAATGCTCCATCCCAGGTAGTGTTCAAGGCCAGAGCCTTGGGTGACATGGTTTAGTGGGAGGTGTCCCTGTCCGTGGCAGGGAGGTTAGAACTAGGTGATCTTAAAGTCCTTTCTAACTCTAACTATTCTATGATAATGCTTAGTTCTTATGTCTTTCATCCCCAGACAAGGTTGTATTAAATAAATACCAAACCATCCCCCCTCCTGAAAGCTCAAACAAACAAAACTCCCAACAACAAAACAAACACCCCAAAACAAACAAACCAAAAAGCCCAACCCCCATGTATCAAAAAATTGCATCAAAGGCTGTTTTTTGAACTGTAGGTTTCATTGTGTGTGTTTGGAGGGGGTGGAGAGGTTGGTGTGGTGCTTTTTGGTGAAATACCAGTCAATGCCTCTGCTGGTATATGCTGTGACCATACAGTTGCCTGCCTGTGTCTTCTGTCTGCTTGTGCTAATGATAGGGAGTGGCTGACTACCCCGGTACTCTTCTGCTGGGCTTTGTACATTGTTTCTTCGCTGAAATGAAAATGGTTCCTGCCTAATAAGGTGCCAACAAGCAGTGAAAGGTACCGACAAATATACAAGTATGCAAGTCTGGAGATACTTGAAACTCCTTTCTTACCATGGCAATTTGTTATATTATCAAGTTAGTCGGAGAGTTACAATGAAGTACAGCTGTGTATAAAGGAGGAAATCTGAGACTGAAAAACATTCCTTCCCTTGCAAAAAAACCCAAACAACCAAAACCCCAAAAAGCAAACCCTGCTAAATATTCCATACTGGTCAGTTCTGATTTAAGGTGTTTCCAAGGTGTTTAATGCAACACTTTAATATTTCAACCATCATTTTGATTCTACAGTATTGAAAATCCAGATAGAAATAAATAGCAGGGGATTTGAAACTTTTTCATGCACATAATTTTAACTGCTCTCTTGTTCCATGTTCAGCTAGAAATATGATTTCATTTTTTTAAAACCCTCCTTCCCCCTTCCTACCTCCCCAGCCACCAGGTGAAATGTTTAACTTGACACTTGTCAGGAAAGCAGAAGGGCTAGTTTTACAAAATGAGAAAAAGTTATGTCAGAGCACATCTGTGTGTCTTTTTGAAATAGGTTAAGAGTGTGAAATAAATTAAATGGAACAGTTGTCAGAGAAAAAGGCGGAATTCCCTGACTCCAGAATACCTGCATTCTAGATGTTGATAGATTTACTTGAGAGAAGGGTAAGGTCTGAGATAGGGTCTTGTTTACTGGGTTCATGGCAGTTATTGCACCAACAATTTTGACAGTTGTTGGACAGTACTTGGAATTTCCTAAAGCATGAATCCATATGAACCGAAATGTGCAGCTTCCCAAGTTTCCAAAACTTTCAGTACAAGCCTTCGATAGAAGGTTGGAGCCTGGTTTTAAGGACTGGTTCTCTCCATCTGATGGAGATGTTGTGACTGATGAGTGCGTAGTCAGTTATTTACATGTAGGGAATGTGACCTAAGGCAATAGAGAATCTACCTTCAGGAGTGGTGATCCTCTTTTCAGGCAAGGTAAACTCTGAAGGCATTCCCTTGTGAGTGCTGGTACCCATACTGCTTCAAGAGATGGAGCTTGGAGGGGTGTTTGCTCTCTATTCTGATGTCTTGCTGATTTGCAATGCAAATGATGCTCCATTACATAGACTTTAATCTTGCACTGAATGGCTTGAATTTCTACAGTTAATAAGGCCATCCACAGTGACAGAAGCTGGATTTTTTCACCTAGGTATTGCAGCTGGGAACTGCAGTTGCAGTCAGCTGCTTCAACATGGCAGCTCCTCCCCGCATACTCTAAAGCTGATTATGTTAGTGTATCTTAATATGTGCCATTGGTATGTAGCTAGTTAGCATAAAACATGTCATTTACTCTACTCTGTATATGCAAAGAAGTGTTCAAATGACACACTGGAATTACAGTGCAGTAGTTTTTGCTGGTTGCTCTGAAAAGTCTACTAGAAGGGTATTCTCAGCTCCTTCTGCTAGTCTTAAAGGTTCAGAAGGGATCCGACAGGTTTTTGTACTGTGAGATAAATCTCAAGACTTCAGGGAGGTGATGTGTTCATGAAAAAGCAGGATTTGGCTCTTAACATCAACTGAGGTCTGCTCACTGCACTTACTATTGTGAGAATGGGGAGAGAGGGAGAGTTTTGTGTCAGTTTAAGCACTCCCAGTTCATTTAATCATTGCCTACCTGCTCTGTGTGGTACAGGCCCTTTTGAGTTGCACGTCTTTGGCACAAGTTTTGAGTTGCACGTCTTTCACACTGCTGCTGTATCAAAAAGAAATTATGAATGGAGTGAATGGATTTCCTGGCACTTGGGAAGCCATTGAAGTTTGTGCTTAACAGAGCAACCAGACTGACTAATGTAATACAGTATTAAATGCACAGCAGCCTCAAATACTTTCTGTTTACAGGGGCAAACCTTCTTTTGGTATTTTTTGTTTGTTTTAGCATATCATCTGAGCAGTGATTAACAGAGGAAAAATAACATTTTTGAAAATAGGTGTCCTTTGAAGGGACCAACTAGGAGAGGGTAGAGCTTAATAACTACCTCTCACCTTTTTTTAATGACAAGTCATTAATTTTCCTTTGATATTGAGAGCAAGTCTGTTCCAGTTCCCAAGACATAATGCTGTATGCCCTTGAGGGGAAAAGTGGTTAAGAATTAGAAGGAGTATTATGCTTCATAAACATAAGCAACCTGCTGAAGTAATAACCTGTTATGTGCCTCTGAGTATCTCTGTATGAATCAGGGCTTTAAAGTGATGATTGATATATGAGGTATATGTCATCTTTGAGACTAATGAGACAGCTGCACTTAAGAGAGGAGGAATACATTTATTTCCATTCTCTGTAGCACTGACCGTCATGCAGGAAGATTCAGACTTGAGTAACCACTTAACTGTTACTACAATTCTTGAGATAATATGGCTCCTCTGCTGAGACAGAGTAGAACACAGATTTAGCTGAGCATACTTTATTATGCTGTAGCTGTAACAGCTTAGTCTCATTTCCTGACTGTATTAACTGAGATTTCTTTTTCTGAGACTTATTCCATTACAGAAACAGTTCATTTAAACCAGTTTTTCTTTCTAAATATCTTAACTCTTCTCTATAGTTTCTGTAGCTTCCAGTTAGATAAGAAACGTGGTGAAGTGGTGTTTTAATACCTTGCGGTATAACCTCCTGTAGTGAAGTAGTGTCTCATTCTTGGCCACTGGATTTTATGCAGACTGGTTTGGGAAGAGCTTGGGAACACAGTAATTAACTTTAAAGAACTGCTGTGATCTCTTTCATACTTGTCTCAACCCAGGAATTCAAACACCATCTTCTACATTAACCACTGGACTGCCTTCTTCTTCGGTTAATGGTATACATGAGAAGAACAGCACATTTGTTGAGGTAAATGCATTGAAAATACACATCAAAGTATATGTTCTAACATTTAATTACCAATTTACCTAGTGAAAATGTTAGTGTTAATTAAAGAATCTGTGAGTATTAAGAGTTCAGAATTTAAAGGTCATGTTTGGCTTCTAAATCTTAAAAATCCATAAGATGTCCAAAGGAAAATAAAGAGCTTACATGTCTAACCCATAATGAGGTGTGTTGTTACAAAGCAGTGGAAACCACTTTGCATGTTGTGCATTCATAAAGAGGTGCTCATTAAAAATGCATATTTTTTTTGTCACCACCTGTTATTTGTTTAATATGATGGGTACTTTACTGCGGTGTTGTATTTTTGTCATCTTTTCCAAAGTGTATTATTCATCACTTTGAAGCATATGGGAAGAAATATATTCTGAACGTCTGATTTCTGTACTGGCCAGTCCCTGAGGGAAGACTCCAAAGTCTATGTTTGTGACAAAGTGAAGCCTTTCATGTCATCTTTCCATGAACGTTTCTTACCTTCTGTGTACCAATTAGGAGATTCACAGCTGTGATGCTGCAACAAGGGGGCTGCACTTGTTTAGCAGCAAAGGCCTCTTTGCTCAAATTCATAAATAAAGCCAACTGTTCTGGGAACAGGGAGAGCTTCCAGCATGTCCTCCACAAACCCTGGTCATTTTGTTTTTTTTCCCTATGGCTTGCATCTGACAGTAGGAGTGAGCTGAGGTACCCATGGAGTGAGATGTATGGTGACCTGGCTGCTGCCTGGTATGGTAGCCCTTGCTGGGGGATGTGCCCAAGGATATCCCCTGCCAGAATTCTACAGAAACTTTAAAAAGTTCTGTTCCTCTGGCACCCTCTCATAAAAGTCGGGATGGGGTCCATGTGATGAGTTACTTTTATTCCCTTTCCTAAACTGCTCCAAATCCAATGTGTGAGTGTGATTAGGAATAAAGAGCCTGATTTAAATGTGCCACAGTGTTGTGTTTCAGCAGTCTCGCCTCTTTTTGGCTGTGTATCTCATCTGCTTTGGAGATACGATGTTTGCATTGTGCTGCCTCCCATTTCTCTTCCATGATTGTAGCATGTCCAGTAACAGTTGTGTGAGTTGTACACAATGAGTGAAGTACGTGTATAGTGTATTACAATTTTTTTTTTTCTCGTTATTGGGCAACAAGGGAATGAATAGATGTCAATGTGACCTTTCCTTTCATTGTGGAGTGAAATCTTTTATTTAACATGTTCAATGGGCAGGTTTCATTCTCGTTCTTCTGCCCCATGTATGTATCAAAAACCTGCCATACAACCTGGTGTAATCAGCAGTCTGCTCACAGGAGGCCCTCCATTTGAAACGGCAGTTTTTGCAGCTTGGAGCTGAGTGGTGTTGGCAGAGTTGTTTGAAGAAGTTTGCTTAGTTCTGCCCTCATTGTGCCGAGTCGATTTCAAAGGGGCTGTTGCTTCTACTGTGTGAGAATGACCTTCAGTCAAAATTCACAGGGAATCATGTATCTGCTAATCTGAAACACAGCAAAAGTTTTATTTTCAGGTTTGGTTGTGCCTGTTACTATATTGCTGCTTAGAAAGTGACCTCAGTGATTGCAGATTAGCTCAGGGGAAATTCTAGTTTTTACTACTGTGCATTAATGTTCAGTAGCAAACTTTGGAGACCTAGCACATCTGCATATTTACACTGTCAATAAAAATTGCTTAGTTCAGAGATTCAAACTTAAATGCCCTATATTTACTGTGTGTCTTAATGTTGGGGAGATATGAACATTGGCTTATGCTGTGGCTTAGAGGAATGGTGAATTTGGGTAGTGCTACTGAGGTGCCAGAGCATCTGGACTTGCATTAAGGTACTGCATTATAAATGCTGGATTTTCTCTGGTCATTTCCTCCAAACAGTAAGCATCTTTTTCTCCCTCTAAAATTAGTGGGAGCTGCATATTTTCAGAGCACTGAGAAGTAAGACTAGTCATTCAGATGCCCAGCTACAAAATACAAACTATTACTGTAGGTTTGAAGAGCACAATTTTTTTTTACTGCAGTGTTTCTTCAGTGAGTGACCATGCTAATTGCCATAGAGCTCTAGTTTCTGATCAGCCATTCATCATTCAACCAATTCATGATGCTCTTTGCAAAAAAACAGGTTTGGCGAAGTAACTCAATGCCTCCATCAGAGCATGTTTAAACAATGATGCAGAACCATTTTAATAAGTTATGTGAAATGCTGCAGGTGAACCAGACAAGAGTCTTTAGCACTCATCAGCATCTTGGAGTTTGCAGTGGACTAGCATTGCTCCTCTCTCTGTTCTGCAGCTGCACCTCCTTGCCAAGGTTTTGTGCTTCTCTCATGTGAAGGGTTTAAATGCTTTCCCTGCTGATAAATTGTACTACATTTCTCTGACCATAGTGCCCCTTAAAATTTCATCTGGGGCTGCTTTTAGAGGTCAGGCTTCTTCCAGACCACCAAGGAGGCTCGGCATACTTTGAAGGCTGCTAGACTCAGATCTACTGCTGAGTAGTTGCAGCAACAGCATAAACTTTTGTGTAGCCTGTATATTTAAAAATTCTAGTAACTTAATTCTACAGAGTAACACAGCCCAAATGTGCTGGTCTGGAGGAGGTGTTGCTGCGCTCTGCAGCCTTGAGGCTTGAATTGCTCTTGCCTGGGGCAGTCTTCCTGGGTGTTTACTTTCCTCTCTGCTTTCAGCCAGCTGAAAGGCCACACTCGCAGAGTTGCACTGCTGCTGTTTTGTGATCTGGTTGATAGGGAGCACAAGTCACTTGATATGTCATATTAAGTTTCTCTCGATTATGTTTCTTAAATAGTAAACCTGAGCTCTGCTGATGTAGGTAAGGGATAGGATCCACATGTGAGGCAGCTTGGAAATTGCGTAGCAATATACATGCCTACCACCTTCATGGGCCATTAAAGGGCACTGAAGATTAAGAAGTATAATTGAAAAATAACAGTAGTATGTCTGTCATGGATATTCCCAGGGTGTTGTAGGCATTACGTATGCTGGGACTACTGGCAACAACTTATGAAGAAAAGTATAAAACGGGTAGAGGAAGTCGTCTTTAAAAATGCACATCAATTATTTAACTATTTTTGCTACATCAGAAGCTCACCACTGCTGCCTAACTCTGCCTAAGCTATCTGCTAGGCCTGTTGTGAAAGAGAACTCTTAAAATGAGGTCTGTGGTATGAGGCTGGTGGGGGAGCAAGAAGGGTAAAGCTCTGCTGGGTTAATTAATGTTAAGTTATGAGTTACTGCAAGATTCACAGTAGATTGCACAGATTGTATAAAGCAGGGTTAATCAGTCCTTTCAGATACTTAATGGAGCACTGTTAAGAACTGGCAAGATTGAAAACTCTTCTTGAGAGAGTGTTTGCATGTGCAAGTATGCATATGTTTGTGAATGCATAGCCTGGATTACCATCGATAAGTAAATTTTGCCTAGCAGCTACCATATTGGGTCATTGGCTATTTCCTCATCGGTGTTTAGGTGAAACTGGCAGCTGTTGGAAGTAACTCTGTGTATTTTTCTGCAGGCATAGCTCTTTCTTCTTGAATGCAACAATAAGGTGCTTGTTATTCTGTGATATTAGGGATTTCCCAACACTGAACACTTAAGATTTGGCTGGACAGGATGCTGGACCATCTAGTCTTGGTCATGCTCTACCTAGAAATGTTGGACCAAGCCTTGAGGTCTCTTCCAGCCTGGTGTTCTATGAAGTGAACTTGGCCGATATGGGAATGGCACAGGATGGGACCCAGCTCCTGAGGCTGAGCATGTACTGGGGCTGCCCCAGGTACCCTCTTGGACCCGCTTGCCTTGGGTGACTGCTGACAGTGAAGCACCATCCCTTTTTCAAGGTAGCTCTGGACTGTCAGTTTACCAAGGAATCTGGTCCTTTGCTAAGGTCTTCTTGGGATGGGACTGAATTGGAGGCTCTTCTGTCACCTCCTTGGTGAAAACAAGTTGGGAAAACCAGGGAGGCTGTTTCTGACAGCCTGACCTGGTAATTGCCTGTGATTTATTCATGGCTCAGCTCTGCCGAGGTGCAAATTACTGCAAACATACTCTATGAATAGCCAAGAGTCAAATTGACTGTGTTCTCCCTGTAGGTAATTATTCCGTCTTCCAAGGGGGACACAGTAACTGCAGATAGAAAGGTCGTTTGCTATTGAAAACGAATGAGCATAGAAAATCCAGGAAGGGAGTGATGAGGAGGCCAGAGGCTATTTTGAGGGCATGGCCCCCATTTCCTTTTCCTGCCCTCTCCCATTTTATTCAGTATTAGTTTTTACAGGGGCTAGTTTCTGTGGCACAGCGCTAACCATGATTGACACAGTAAATGCTGAGAGTGTTTTCTTTCACATGGGTGCTTGGGTTACTTTGGGAAAGTCACATGAAATTTCCTGCAGCATCTGCACCTGTGCAGTGCAAGAAGCACTGACAGCCTTCAAAATCCCTTGCGTGTTACCTGCCTGGGGCAGGTGGCTGTAAAGAGAAACACCACTGCACATTTGTGTGTGGAAGAAACATCTGGTCTGACTAGAAGCTTTTCCCTTTACCCACCTTAAGAAAAAATTTGCAGATTGTTGCTATAGGCTAGGGACTGCCTGGGTGTGTGTTGAGCTTGCTAATACTGGGTAAATTGGATGATAATGATAATGCAGTGATATGTTGAGGTAATAATGTTGGATATAAATTCTACAATGATGCCTTATAAAGCTTTCTAGGGGTATTTGGCAGGGGTGTGCCTGAACTGCAAGAACATTGCAGGTGTTTGAGGTTTTAGTGCCCTGGTAACTGGTTGGTAGCATAAGTTTGCCTGCAAGAGAGCTCTTGGTGATGAGAAAGCCAGGTTGTTGCTGCTAATTTAATTAGATGAGTAGTATGTATGAGCTGCTTAAGTTTGTTTTAACTTACAATATCAATAAAACCTTTTCCTTCCTATACTTCCCCAACCACCTCCTTTGTCCCATAGCATCTTCCAGTCTGGCCAGCCATCCTTGTGACATGGGATAACTTGTCACTCTCTGACTTACCTTCAGACCAGCTGAAAGCATCCCTTTTCCGTAAATCCAACATGGATTTTTGCATGGCTGTCTGCAAATGCCTCAAGGACCACTGCTGCCCATGCTGCTGTCCTCTGTTGGAATTAGATAATAAACAAGTGGCTTAGTGACTGCATGCTTCCTGAAACATTGATTTGTTGTTCAGTACTAGGTTGCCCAGAAGCTGCCCAAGCACAGGAAGATTGAAGCTTGTTGGAAACTCGTTAAATAAGCTTTTTGGAAGTTAATCAGTTTAATTTAATTTGAATTTGATTTCCCCCCTCCCCTCTTCC
>JAOEHX010072631.1:13181-38764 GCA_025448015.1 Bolborhynchus lineola | reverse complement strand
GGGACAGTCTTATTGGAGGCAAGAGGTGCGCTTACTGCCTTGCAGCGCTGCAGCCTGACCCCCAGGCAGGCAGCTTGTGCCTCTCTGCTCCCTGTGCTGGAAGGCTGGTGCAGGTGTGTTTGCAGCAATGCTGTGCTGTATGGTCTGGAAATAATTCCATCCCTCCAATTATAGGGAAGACAGAATGCTCTGGGAAGGAATTAAGACTGTCCCTTCCTGAAAGGGAGGCTTAATTGTGTAATGGACTAATATGGGTATAATGGCATATTTCAGTTCAAAATACTGTTGATGCAGCACAGGAACAATTGTGTGGTTGATAGAATTCCTCAGGGACCTGTGCTTCGTTCATGACCTGCTTTCCCTTGGTGACCCCCTTGCCATAATTCTCTGGCCACTATTTGGAAAAGGCCTGTTGTAACAGAAGAATAGCAGGAATATTTTGAGCAACAGAGTAACTTTGGTGCCTCCAAGTCTGTCAGTTGATGTAAATGTGCAGGGTCATAATATTGCTTGATTTTTAGGGTTTGCTTAATGAATATTTCAATCTGGTCACTGAAGTTTCTCCTCAGAAGCAGAAAGATAACAGTGGATGAGTTTCTCAAAGGAAATGAATCAGTGCCCAGTTTTGCAGGTCTGCCTGCATCAGACATGGGGAGTTGAGCGAGTGGCCCTAACTGCCAGTCCTAGAGCTTGCTGTGGGATGCAGTTGGTCTGGCAAAACTATGTGCTGTGGGCGGTTGGGCGGTTATTTTCTTCCTCGGGGGACTGTTACTATTCATGTACGAAGTACAGCATGTCTGGTTGAGCTGCTGTCAAACTTGAGGCACCTGCTAGTAGGGTATACTAATAGATTATACATAAATACATACATACAGATGTCACTTGAGTATTAAAAGGCAAAGCTGCCTTGTCAATTATTCCTTCAACTCAAAACTCACCATTTAGCAAGAATGCTTTTATAACTACTTCAAGGCCCTTAAGCAATGAATGCTTCATTGTGGCTGCTCACATAGGCTATTTTTCTCAGACTGGGTTTGTCCATGCAGGTTACAGACATCTAACATACTTATGCTTAAAAAGGTAGTCCTGCTCTGTTGAAGTACAGCAAACCAACTCTGTGCTGGTTATAAAGCAAAATAAAATTATTGTGATTGGAAAGGCTCAAATCATACAGTTTTCCTCTCTGGATATTTAATATTGGCAACTCTACATGAAGGCAGGCAGTCACACTATTTTGTATACATTTATGTAGCTCCTTCAGATAAATAGTTCTGGCTTAAAAGAAATTCTGAAGGGCAATTAGAACCCTGCACAGCTCGTAGTTGACAGTTGCTAAAGGAAATGATCAAATTTCATTCCAGCTCTACAGGAGCTTTCACTGTACACTTCCTTCTTGGGACATGTGAGAACATTTACTGGAATAGTACTGCAGGTGATACGTGTCTGAAGCATGGCTTTTAAGTTTTTGTACTAAAGGTCATGCACTCCCTAAAAGCACCTGTTTTTGGCATCTTGTTCTGCTGGGAAGGTAAACTTAATTCACAATCACTGGAAAATTGGTATGAGTTCTTGCATATAGTCAGAACAGCACTAGAAAATATCGGAGCTACTAGTTAATTTTACAAAAGGGAAGTTTTGCTGACTTTAAATGTGTGCATGCTCTGAGAACTAAGTATTACTGACTTCTTGCTTTAATGGAAGGTAAAACATTGTTCTACACTAATTCTAGCTGGCAAAATTCCTTAATATCTCAATTAACATTAAACCTCAGTGCTTCAAAATTATATGCTTCCAAATGCTAATTTATATGGTAAAGCTGAAGAGATAGCTCTGTGGAATTGCATTCACTCTGTAATTCAGTATTTTATGCAGTACACTCATTTAGTTTTCTAATAGGAAGAACAAGTGGAAAACCAGACTTCAGCAGCTTGCTTAACTGTAATGCAGTTGAAAAGATGATCATTTGGGTTAGATGATTCCCAGAAGCCATTTTTTGTAGGCAGCCCCGTCTAGTCTCACTTAAATAGTGAGAGCAGCAAATGTTTATTTCTGCAGTAGTTGGTACATTCCACATTTCATGCCATAGACAACAGTGATTTTTATAGGAACTTCGTTGTATGATGGGTTTACACATGACCAGTTCTGTGCTTTATTTAATTCCATGAAAATGTCAGTTCCTTTTAGAAGGGATAACTACTCAACAGGGCTGGTTAATGTTTTCTTGACTGCTCTTTATGTTCATTGTGTTGTTATGAGTGCAGTACAATGTACTGAAGGTTTTACCTTCATTTGAGCAAGCTAGCTTTGTACTTTAAAGTGCTGCTTTGGTGTTGTGTGTAATAACCCTTAAGGGCCAGATGAAATGCTTCCTCATTCCTGAAGGCAAGCATAAGTTTCTTTCTTTTCATTGTCTTACTTGTCTCTGGATTTGTTTGTATGGTGTTCAGTTTCACTATATAAAGCAGTATTTTTCACCCACATGGTGTGTTCATTCACAGCAGAGGAAGAAAGAACATGGCAAGGGAATTCTAAAATAGAAAGGAAGTGGGGAGGGGAAGAAACACAGAGGTTACAGGGTTAAAAACACTTCTGGGAGGGTAGTCCAGTGTTAAAGCATATTACCCTAAAGCAGGATCACGTACGGCTCTTCGAAAATCTTCCAGTTCAGACTTAGAAAGATAAGTACAAACAAGCACTTTCATGTGTGTAATTCGTGTGTTTTAGCAAATTTTCATATGTCTGACTTGATCTGGCTCAGAGTTCATGTTCACCTCTTGAAAACTGAGCATTTTGTGTGATTATAAACTCTCATGGTGGGGTGTTGCAAGCCTCCTTAAAAACACTACTGAAAAGGCATTTGTTACATGTTGTAGGATAAAACTTTTATTTTGTTCTGTCTGTGAAATTTATTTTTCTGTGTATTTTCTCCCACAGGGCAAAATCTCTGATCAAGTTTACAACTATCCAGAGGGCTTAGGAGAAGTGCTTTATAGAGAACAGTTCGACTTCAACGCTGAGCCACCTTGGGAACCTAGCTGATGATAGTAGGGTTCCATCTCCTAACTTGTCCATGTAAGTATCTTTCTCTTTTCATCTGTATGCAGGAGGATAAGCTCTTCCAAAAATACAAATAGCATGTATTGGCTTTTTGGTAAGCAATGGTAACTGTCTTGATGTTTCAGCCAAAATTGAAAATAGTGGCATGCATGTTATGTGTGACTTTCATTCAAGTGGAGTCTATAATTTTTACTCAAATAATACTTTTCTCAACAGAGTTATAGGATGAATTTCTGGAGGACTTAAACATGCTTAAGTAAACTTTGTTAAATAAAGTTATTTTTCTGAATTAGGGCTGTTTGCTACATAAATCCTAAAATAAAATGCTGTAACTTCAGTCTCAGTGATAATTCTGAATTCAGGAATTGACACTGCATGACTGTTAACATCAAATCATTGTTTGCTGTGTGTTATCTTAGGATATTTCATATGAAATAGTTTAGTTACTGTTTGCAATAGCAGATCTTATGTTGATCATGAAGGGTGTGCCCTCTCAAATGGCTCTCTCCATTATTTGCTAATTAGTATCCACTTCCACAAATAGTTACAGTTGAGCTGCAGCAGAATGTGGAATTGTGTTGGATGGAAATTGTGTACCAATTTAAATGTCTTTGCATGTTTAAGAGACAAATAATTATTCAAGAGAAATGGGACCCATGATAACTGAAAATGAATGAGTGCACATAGTATCTTAAGGAGCACAGAAAACTCTGGAATGTGTGTTGTCATCCTATTCTGTTAACATGAAACAGTAGCTTCATGTGGTTTTAACAAGAGCCTTAAATGCATTTATGTTATCTGGGTTAAGTTGATTTTATACAGTATTACTTTTTTTCCTGTCTAGCTGAGGGCATTTTTTGTTTGGCTTAGTACCTATAAATTATATAATGGTTTTTGGTGTAAAACTTGAATGAGAATGGTTAAGTGCATCTGAGCCAGGTACCTTTTAAAGACCACAAAGAGTCCAAATGCCAGTTGCATTGGTATGTTTCCCAATAAGGTACTTAATACAGATGTCTATTCTTTGAAAATACTGCAGTAAGGGAAAGATGTAGTTTATCATGATAAACCAGCTTGATTTCCAGAGGTTATCTTCTTTTTTGTTTTGTTTGAAATTGACTGAACTAACCACATATATCTGGTTCTATGCAGATGACTGCTCTGTTCGAGTGAATACAGTTAACACTGAAAATTCTCTGAATATCACTGTACTGTTACTTTGTGTCATGTGATTTTTGTAAGCAAAATATCAGAGAAAGTTGTTCCTCTTGTTCAGTTTGAGTTCCAGGTCACTCTTATATGTGGGTACGACTCCTGCATGATGTTTTACACTTCAAATGGAATAAAGTAAAGTAGTAAAAGGGTAAGAAAGGCAGAAGAATTGTTAGGAGGGAGTTAATAAAGTAGAAAATCTGAAGGCACTATAAATGCATTTTAAGTTCTAAAACTGTTCTGAAGGAATTTTGGCTTTGACCAGAGTTTTTCTCTGTAAGGAGAAGGCTGTTCTGCTACCTTCATTGAGATTATTTGCCACAGCACGTTTAGAGAAAAAACAGTGCAAGGTGTAGCTTGACTGGAAATATCACTGGATTTACTGTATTCGTAGCTGAACTTTCAGATGAGCTGCATGGTTATTTTGAGCTTGAATCTATTATGTGCTCAGTAATAATATGCTGTATGTAAATGTAAGTAGCTCAGTATTAAATATAGTCATATAGCAGTAGTCTGCAAGTGACTCTCAGTACCTGTTTTAGTGTGCTGAAGCACAGGTAATTGCCTCAAACACAGCTAAGATGTAAGTTAGCCAGCTAATTGGTAGTTTGAGTCCTGTTAGGCTTGCAAAGTGATTTAATGAAGAAAAAAAATCAATTGAGCTTTTAAATAGAATTTTTATGTTCCAGTGGAACTCAAATAAAAATCTTCTGTCTGAAGATGTACTTACATTCCCACTGAACTTGCTTCCTTTTTATAATTCTCTCCCTCACATTTTTGTTCTTGTATTACATTGGCCAAGGAAGAACATGGGATTTAGTTCTGTCTTACTTTTCAGGCTCTGGCTTCCTGAGCAGTCTGGCAACTGTGACCTGAAGTCTTGCTCCTTTTAAAATCTGTTCTATTTATTGCCACATCTGGTTGATCAGAAATTGAGGGAATTGTCATTGGAAATCTAATCTATTAATGCACCCTTTCCCACTCTAGTGGAAGCAGTAGTTATCTGGACTGGGTGTCCTTTAAGTCTCTCTTGACTTTGTCTAAATGGGACTGAGTGGTAATCAGGGAACAGGAGGGCAGTGTGGCAGCCAGCATTGACTGAGCAAGTGAGAGGATAGGGAAGTAACTGCTTGTACTATCATGAAGAAGTGCTGAGATAGTACTGCAGAACTGTCCATGCACTTACGGGACCACTCATTTTTGTCAGCTTTGCTAGCTTATTGGCTTTGAATAACGTATTCAAACTTCAAGAAAACAGAAGGAGGTTCCTGAAGGCATGGCTGCTGTAGAAAATGTCAGAACAGGCATTATTTGTTACTATCTGTCCCCTCTGCTTGCTTACTTAAGCAGAGATGCTCTTGTTACATTGGTCACTTAACTGTGTGGAATATGCCTGAGGGAATGGTAGGATGCAACTAACTTGAGCTGTGCAGATACTCTGACCCTCAGTGGATTTGTACTCGGAAGCAACTGGGATAATGCAAAATGTCCACTGTCACTGTGAATAAAGACTCACGCTTCAGCATTTTCAGTTGGGTAGTGGCTGCATTCAGCTAACAATGATAAGGATGTAAGTTGGTGAAACGGCATCTTGGATTAAAGATACTCCCATTATAAACAAGTCATTTCCCATGCTGAAGACAGGGGACTTGTGGTTTTACTTTTCTAGTCTACTTGTTCTGAACTTAATTGCCAGTGTTAGTGACAGAATGCTTCTACTTTATCTTTCACTCTGAAGAATCAGTAGTTTAAGGCATACAAGATGAATGTTTTTTACTTCTTCATGATTTTTGCATTAGCATAATTAATATTGTAAGTATCTTCCTTAAGACAAGTAGCTGAAAGATGTTACTGGAAGCTCATTCAGTTTTCATAGATTGCTCTTCGCAGAGGAAGTTTTAATGAAAGAACCAGACCTCAAAGATGTTTTTTGGGGGGTTTTTTGGGCCAAACAATATGTAAATCTGAGATTGTAAAAAAAAAAAAAAAAAAAACAAAAAACCAACAAAAAACAAAAAAAAAAATTGAAAATTGTTTGTTATGGGTGCTTGCATACAACAAGCACATGTTTTGTTAGTCACTTTTCAGAGCATTTCATTTTCTTCTATTCCATTTTATTTTATTCTTCTGTTCTCTGCATTAATTGCCGTGTTTAAATATGTAAGCTTTTATCTTCAAGTTCTTCATCTGGGAAGTCATTGTGTTAAACCCTAAAGAGCCTGAGGAACTAACTCTTACTTCAAAGAAAGCAATTGCATGCCTGTGTAGAAGTCTCATACCACTTGACAGCTTTTGTTTGCCCTAAAATGTATGTCCTGGAGCATTGTGCAGGCTAATATTTCAGGTGGTAGAATGGGTGGTGTTACCACACTAAGTCTGTCAAATCATGACTTGCAGCAAGTCAGCACTTCCAGCAAGAATTGAACTCTGTACTGTAATGATTTCTGACTCGTCTTACAGGTACAGAAGTCTTAAACCATTGTCTCAATTTCCTTCTGTATGTATTCATTTGATCTTTTACAAACTTTATCATTGATTCTCCTCCTCCCTCAGGAGGCTGGGTAGTCAGAACAGAGTAAGGTTATAGCACAATCCCAAATTCTTCTGCAGGTGTTAACTACCCCCTTAAAGAAACATTTCTTATGTATGTACTGTTTTCTGGGGGTGCTGTAGCAGTGCTGGTAAGAATTTCAGTTTTCTCTCTGTAGAATGTTCTATCTTGTTCTCAAGGAGACTGAAAAGATGTAGTTTCTTCCAGAGCAGGAGAAACTGGAGGGAAATGGGCTGCGACTCCAAGGAGGAACAGTTAGTGTTTCTTCATTAGATGAATTTTGCTAAAGCAAAAAGCTTAGATGCTGTGGACATGCTTAGAAAAAGCAGTTGCTATTCAGCAGCCTGGGTGAAGTTATACTAGGTTGTTTCTGGCTTGCTGCAAGCTGTTTTACTAAGTCTGCATTAGCATATTCCTTTTCATCTCTACCTCTTAACCCTAAGATACTTTCAGATGAATGAAGTGTAAGGGAAAGCTGTTTTAGGAAATAACCTTCATCAATGCTAATTTACCAGATAAGTGTTCTTTTTGTTGTTTCTGGAGAGTAGTTAGTGGTAAAGAAGCCTTCTCCCATGCTTCTGTTAAAGCAGTTCTCCCATTCAGGATCTCCCCAAAAGTAAAAGGGCAGCTTTTGGGGAAAAGCATTCTCCTACACTATCTCTGTTTGAAAGCTATATACACCACAGTCATTAACTGTGGAAAAAATGTTCTTTTAAGAGTACTTTAAAATCTTAAATCTACTGTGTTCTAACTTCGATGAACAACAAAACTTGAAGTAAAAAAGCCTAGTTGTTGTTTAGGTCCAGCGTCTTCATTTGAAATAAAAGGCATAATCAATTAGCCTGCAGGGGTGTGTGTGTGTGTGTGTGTGTCTCCTGGATCTAAAAGCCTGTGTGGTACTGTGACTGGCTCAACTGGGTGTACTGGGACCTCTCAGCAAGGCACATCAGAGGCACTCATTAAGTGGAAGGGACTCCTAGCAATCTGCATGCTTCAGGTTGTAGGAAGTTGCTTATAGTACAAAACAAGCCCAAACCCACCAAAACTTTAAAATCTAAGTGGTACCCTTGTGTATATATAGTAAGTAAATCCTTAAAATGCTTCTGTTTTGTCTTAAGGCTGTTTAATATGTTTGTACAATATGTCAGGGAATTGCAAGCTTATGATCAGAAAGGCAGCATTTGTCCAACTTCACTAAACATTTTCCTCTAACACCCCTCTGTCACAAAAGGATTAAACACTTGTGGGTTTTGGTTGATGGGTCTGCTACATTTGAATAATCTGCTGAGCATTCAAGTCATTTGGCTCTTGCCTGTGTGCACTTTGGTTGGTTTACTTACTTATCTCTTCGGGTATTGCTTTTAAACATTAGGTGTTTAAATCATAGCATAAAGAAATTTATGCTAAAAGAATTAAACTTTGCTGTTAGATTTTTTTTCTCTTTTGTGTTTTGAATACTTCAGAACTATATCAAATTTTCGGTACAACACTGATGCAGCTTTTCTTTCCAGGGGAAAAAAATACCCAAACCAAACCCTTTTTGGTATTCTGCTCCTGGAAATGATGGATATTTTATGGAGGTGAATGTGTTGAGGACTGTGCTAATCAGCTGCCAAATCAAGGATACTGATGAAGTACCTGTTCAGAGGGTGACAGTAACTACAGAAACATGATGTGGTGTTCATGCTTGTTTCACTGATTATAAGTTAAACTTGATTCACGAGCTTGTCTTTTGTTTGCTGGTGGGTTTTATTAAGGAGTTTTAGCTGTTGCTCGCAAACTTAAATTTAGATGTGGCTGGCTGAAGACATTTTTCCTGGTTATTACAGTGTCTACCACTATTCATTGTTTTTATAATTGTAATTTACTTAAATCCTTACATCAGTGTGATAATTATCTTGCTCTTTCATGATTGCTTTAAATCTTCAGAATTTGCTTAAATAATCATATGACTCACCGTATGTGTGAGACGAGTTATGGTCTTACCCAACATACTTGTCTGTTATCGTTCCGCTTCTGGATAGAATGAAAATGCTTGCGGCCAGAGTTAATTCACCTGGCAGTAGATGCTTCTTGTAAGAAACATAGGTGGCATACTTGAGTTACGCAGAAAGCGCACAAAGCTGATGGCTCTTTTCGCTGTTACTTGTGTAATGAGAAGCTGGAGCAACTGTTGCTTAGTTGTTTTGGTATTAGCTTGAGCAAAAGTAACCTTGTTCATATTATTAACAGTGTTAACCAAACTTATCTTGCAAATTGTGGATTTTTCACTCTAAGGAGGCGGTGAAAGAAACACGAGACAGTGTTTACCATAGGCTTGTGACTATTTGAAGCTGAAATTATCTTGTTTTGAGAGTCTTAGTGAAGCTAACACGTACTATTCAACTTCTGCTGAGAGAGTGAAGAGTCTTGGGTGTTCATGTAAGGAAGGAATGGGGTTAGCTGGCTGGTTTTGATCAGTTGTGTTAGTCATAAAGTGACGGTTGAAACAACGGAAGTCTGGTCAGTTGGTTGCTATAAACTAATAAACAGCTTTTAAACAAGACCTGCAATTGTAATGGAATGTAAGCTGCAGATTGTTATATTTATCAAGTAGGGCTGATGAAGTTGTAAAATCAGCTGTTGGTGGCTTTCTGCTGTCTAATTTTTACTTGAGACCAGCTATTTAATACATATTTGAAGACTGTATATTTCACAATGTTTTCTGTCTAGGGACTTCATTGATTCAAGTTGTCTTTTGGAAAACATTGCTTGTAAACATCTGATTTGTGAAGATCTGAGGATAAACAAGATGCAAATAAGGCGGGGTTATAACTGTTACTTTTAACACCACTTACTGAGATTGTCACTTTTAAGACTAATTCTAGCTAGTGACGTCTTTCTGTTAACCTTTACTGAAGTGAAGACTTCCAAGTACTGTAGGTGATCTTATCAGCAGAACAACAAAATGTCTAGTAAATACAAAGTGTGAAGGCAATGGTTATAAACAGCATCTAAACAACAGCCAGGATGTTAATAAAAATATGTTAATCTAACAAAAATCAATGCTAACATTTAATAAATTAAATACAATGTATGAAGGTAATGCTTATGAATTAATGTCTAAACAAAAAATTGAATGTTAACATGAAGATGTGAATTTTAACAGATATCAATGTTAACGTTTAATCAATAAACTACAAGTTTAACAAATGCAGAAATATATTCAATTTTCTAGTTTCATGCTTGGATACTAGTGTCACTTAAGAGGCTACATTTAAGAATAGCTGAACTGAGATGTTTGTACAAGTATGCTACACTTGCAGCATTTTCATAGTTTGCATAAGCTCAGCACAGATCAGTGTGCAGGTCATCTGGGATTCTTCTCAAGAACAGCCTTGCATCAGTGGTTTCTTATTTGTCTTTAAGTTTGTTTTATTCTTGGCTTCAGTAGAATTGCTCTGTCCTTATCCCTGGCAAATGGAAAGCGAGCAGAGTGAAAAAAATTTTTGGTCTGGGGAGTGTATGTGTTACTGTTTGTAGTACATCAGATGTAAGAAGCTCTTTCTAACTTTGAAATAGCAGCATAGTATGCTCTGTGCCTCTTTCCCATTGTTTTATGTTTTCTTTTACAGTTTGTTGCATAATTTAAGGACCCGGATATAAGGCTTGGAAGCCCATCCCTTGTGTTTCTTGGTTTATGACTGTCGGCTTTGTGGAATACGGCTGAGATGAAAGGATTTCTTGAGGATGCAAATTACTCCATTGGTCTATTGGATGAAGGAGCAACTCTTGCAGATGTTATTGACAACTGTATTTATGAACACACTCATGTAAGTCTTGGGGTTTTTTACAAGCTTTCCAAATCTTTTAATTTAGTTATCTTAAGTTTTCAAACTTCCAGTAAAGGTATCTAGCACTGACCTGACAGCAACAAAGGAACAGTTGCTAAAACTCACCTGTTGAAGTAGTTTCCTCTTCTAATTTTTAGCTGCTTGATTGCCTTGGGCTGAATTCTTTTGGGGAAATTTGAGCAGTGATTGTTACCTGAGTTTAGCCAGCAGGAAAGTAATCTTGCTGATATAACAAAATACAGGTTCCAACCTCATTGTTTCAAGAGGTTTTGTGATCAGCAGGGTTTAGGTGAGGAACCTGAAATTGGACAAGTGAATATCGCTGAGATAAACTTTTTTCTTTTTTACTGTTTCCCTAAAAATATACTGAAGTTCAGACAGATATATATGCTGAGCCAGTTTAAAGCCATGCTTAACATTTCTGTGGTCCATCATCATTGTATGGTTATGCATCTTCCCATGACTCTTCACTGAAAGTGGGTATGAGCATATTGTGAGGTGCTACCTTTTTTCTTTCAAGAAACTAAACCTATTACAGTTTAGCAATCTGCTGGAAAGAAACATAAATAATTTTGTGTATACCAGACTAGTTTTATTGAATAAAGTTATATGCTCTTCTTTTGAGGCAGGAAGATGTGATAGCCTTTGTTTTCTAGACAAGGTTGTACAAAGAGTGAGCTTTACAAGTTTAGTAAGCAAATCCCATATCCTTAAAGTGCCATACCTATGAGTTGTTAATTTTTCCATTGGTTTATCAGAGCTAATGTTCAAAAGCAGTGCTCAACTATAGTACAGCAAATAGCTAAATCCCATGGCCTTCTGAACTCAGGTGTAGGGTTCCCAAATCCTGATTCCTAATATTCTTTTTCTGTCTAGCAAATAAATAGGTAAACTACTGGCAACATGTCATGTCTTCAACTACTGACTGGCTCACAGAGGATAGCTGCCTCCTGCTGCTTTCATTTACTCCTTTTAGCTCAAGTGGTAGAGGCCTGTGCCATGGATCTAAAGCTCCAGATCCCATTCCTGCTGGTGACCCGTACAGGGGGTCAGTATGCTTCCACCCGATGGAATTTCTATTTATGTTCTTTAAACAGAAATAAAGACATTGTATATGATAAGCCACAATTTAGTTTCATATCTGCAAAAGTTAGAGTTAACATTTGATGTGGAGTCTTAATTCAGATTGTTTATTTTGTGGTGGTCTTTGCTGTACAGTAGGCCCTTCATTTACAGGAACTTTACGGAGTGCATACTGTAAACAAAGAGAATCATCTGTTTGAATTTCATTCCACTACATCCACATCATGACTTGTGTAAGACTGTGGTGACAAATACACAAAAGGAGGCTGTTAACAACTAAAGTGTGCATTCTCTTAAAGACTATGTACTTGACTCTGCAGCCTTAACACACTGAGTTTAGTTCTTAAAATTCTGGTTTAATTTTGTTCTTCACAACATGTGGAGGACAGTCTCAAACTTGACTTCCTGAATTAAAATACAGTCAAACAAATTTTCAGTAAAATGAGCTATTGGCTACCTGTTAAAACAAGGGGTAGTGCATTAGTACTTATTCTTTATTTTGATTCTGTGGAAGCTTTTGTTCCAGTGGATTTCCATCCTCCAAAAGACTGCAGACCTCTGAAACAACAAAGTTGGAAGAGATTTGTAACCTATTGTGTTTAGAGAAAATCAGCATTTGGCATTTTAAGTTGTATCTTGTTTAGGAATCTCAGAATATTGTCTAAAAACACTCTTAATTTCTCTGAAGTGGTAGGTATTCCCTCTCTGTTTTTTTAACTAATTCAGATTGCTAGGTGAAAGTAAAAACAAAAGCATTGTTCAAGGTCAACCTGAAAGTTAATAGGAGGTGAAAAAATGTATGTAATTCTTTAAGACTATTTCATGGGTTGTTTATGTTTTGACAGCAAACCCACAACTTCAGACATTTTATTTTCCTGTCCTTCCTTTTTTAGACTGGAAAAAGAGCATTTTATGTTGGTGATCTTGGAAAGCTTGTAAAGAATAACATACAATGGCAGAATGTGATGGCGCCAATAAAACCGTTTTATCCTGTAAGATGCAATTCTACTCCAGGTGTACTCGAAATTTTGGGAACCCTTGGCGTTGGATTTGCATGTTCCAGTAAAGTAAGTTTTTCTTGTCTGTGTATCTGTGTGCCTGATTTTCTTCCATATGTCTGCTGGGTTAAAATCAGCTTTTTTCTGTTAAGTGTCATGGTTACAAATAATATAACTTAAACTGTGAACTCCTATGGAACTGCCTGTAGAAAATCTATACTTCTGCCCTAGAAGCAGTGGAAAGTTTTTTCTTTAGTGTATTTTACAACTTAGTAGATCTAATAAATAATAACTTAGCACATCTAATAAAGATTCAGTGAAGATGGTGCACTGGACTGTGTCAAATGTTCCTGCTCTGCTCCTGTTTTTCAGTCTGAAATGGCATTGGTACAAGACCTGGGCATTTCTCCTGAAAACATAATATATACAAATCCTTGCAAGCAAGCTTCTCAGATAAAGTATGCAGCGAAAGCTGGGATAAACATCATGACTTGTGACAATGATATTGAGCTGAAGAAAATTGCACGTAACCATCCAAATGCTAAGTAAGTGTTGAAATTCTGGCTTTGCTGCTTATGTGGGGGGGAAACATAATTTTGCCTGTATTCTGGGTAGTTGGAGTTGCAAGCAAGCTACATGACTTCTTTAGTACAGTTCATTTCTGTCTATTCGCTCTTCTCTCTGTCTCCTTTGAAGATAGCTTTTTTGCAACTTTTTCTCTACTGGGTCTTCCTAATATGATAGTAAGGCCCTTGTTTTGGGAGAAATAGTGCATTTTTATTTCATAGGGCAATCTTCAGGTAAAGGTTCCAGTGACAGAACTTCAGAAGTCTGGCACCTCATCATCTGCGAGTACGTGTTCCTGCTTTGTTGTGGCTTCAGTGTTTTCTTTCAGGGTAGTCTGGGTATTAATGGCTTCAGCTGAAGTCAAGGCTGAGACTGTCAGCAAATGAGCATGTGCCTTGGGACCTATTGGGCTTGGGGGCACTCTGCAGGTGTACTAAATACACCTACAGGTATTTCCCCACCATTAAACAGTGAGAAATTTGAGTCTAGTTCTATTTTTGGTCACTTCAGTATTGGCTGAGATGCCTTCTGTGGGGAGGCTATCAAAGCTGATGTTCTGGTTGTTAAATATGAGAACTGTATTTCTGCCTATGCATCCTGTCTCTTTTGGACTGGCAGGTGCTTGTTTCAGTAAGCATCAGGTCCCTCACATGTGAACACTTTGGCTGTGGCTACACCTGTAAGAAATCTGGAGTCAGAGCCTAAGTGAATGTTGCAGTACTTTCCAGTGATTAATGGGATACAGCTTCCCCCAAATGCCATCAAAATACACCAAGAAACTGAATTCCTGACATCCTTTACAAAGCTGTTGGTTCTAGATGGTTCTTGAAGTGTCAAGTCTTCTCCAAAACTGGGGCTGTAGCTGTAGAATTGGGAAGATTCAAATAACTTTGGTATCTAGAGGCTGCTCAACCCACCTAGGTTGCTTTTCTACTATTACTCTTCAGACTACTTCTACAGTTAATACTATAGTTGCTAGTGATTACACTTCATCCTCATGGAAGCCCATTGGTGCTTTGCATACTGGGGAGTACTTCCTGTGAAAGAATATTATGTATAATAAATAATTCAGTGTGTAAAATGCTGCCCTTGACATCCTCCGTGCATCTGGAAGGCTTAGTAATGCTAACGCTGTCTCTAATGTCACTAGTGTTCTACCAGTCATCAATGGTGTGTCAGGGTTTTGTTAGGTTTTGCCTTGATCTAGTTCTTTAACGGCCTCTCTAGATGTTTGTTGTAGCATCCACAGCAGAAGTTAGGATGCAGATTTTTCTTGAGCCAGAGAAATTGTAAAGCAGGGAGAGAGAATGAAGGAGTTTAAGCTGGAGAAAACCAACATAAGCTTGTTACTACTTTTCAAGGATCCTATAATCTAGTATTTGAAAAAGCTCCTGTTTACCAAGGACAAGAAACTCAGTTTCTGCCATTTGCATCTAAATTTTGTAGAAACCCAATCTTTAGCTCTCCTACTGAGGAGAGATTTATTTGCTTGTTTTATAAGAATGCTCTTACTTGGGTCATGAACACTTTGCTGAAGTGACAGCTATGTATTTTATTTCTTTTCCTTGGTCGTAGTTTCGAAAAGTCAGAGCCTTGTTCTTCCTGTGTGTGGTTGTTACAGCCAGGTTGGCTTTTTGTAGATGAATGTAATTGTGCTTTGCCCGAGGAAATGCTGCTTAACTGTAATTTTCCTTCTCGTTTTCTGAAAACGCTTGTAACTTTCTGTGCTGAACTTAGTAACGGGTGGGTCTCTTTTTATAATTGAGTTTTCTGCCTTTGGGAGTCTTAGAAAGTTAAATGACTGCAATTTCTTTTTTAAAGGAAGACATGAAATCTCAAAAGTCTTTAATTTCTTTATACATTTGGCTTTTTCCAGGCAAAATTTAACTACTGAGGTTGCTGGTGTACCAAGAGCTCTAGTAGAGGCATGGTTGTTAAAGTATCAATGCTTCCTTAAAAAGAAATAGAAAAATCCCAGACACACACATCATGCTCTAGGTCTGCCCTAACTGCTGAAACCTCGGAAGAAGACTCCTGTTAGATTCAGATTTACTTTTTCAGTGGTTTCAACTCACTTATAACAGTGCCATAAAAACTCATCAATAAAACTTAACCTTGGGTATCTTTAAAGAATGGTTTTGTCTAATTGTAATGTGAGGTTACAAGCCACAGTATTAATGTATTTGGGGTTTTGGGTTGGGTTTGTTTGTTGGTTTTAGGGTTTTGTGTGTGGGGGTTTTTTTTTTTTTCATTCTAGAGTTTAACTTTTGACACTTTTTTGTTACATGTAGCACTTTTCCAAAATGCTTTACAGAACAGTGTCTGACTACAGCTTTGAACAGAATTGTCTGTGGTGGTGGGCAGGTGCAGAGAGGCTGTCACAGTTTATCAGGATGGAGTGGTATAAATTAAACTCAGCAGGATTGCTGAGCAGCCTGTGTGAGAACTTAGAATTGCTTTATTTGCTCTTTACCAAATGAATTTTAAAAACATCATGATACATTCGGAAAGGGCTTTTCGAAGTCAAGGTAGCTGTTAGGCCAGCATAGCTGTCTCACTGCATGAGACTGTAAAAGATGGTACTTGACTCCTTCCTGCTCCACAAGTGTCCTTGCAGAAGGAGCAGGGGACAGGTTGATACGCCCCCCCAATCTCCATGTGCTCAGCCAGGTGGGAGGTGGAAGGATGTGGCCAAGGTGTGCTTTCAGTGTGTTAGCCTGGTGCCTCTGCTTAGTTTAACCAAACCTGATACCTGATTGTGCCTGAAGGGGAATCTCCATGCTCTCCTTTGGGCTAGGAAGGAGGACAGATGGGAAAAGAATATTACAGTCTTAACAGTTTTATGAGGAAGTATACTTTATAGAAGGTAACATTCTCTTTTATTACAGCACTCAACAGACTCTTGCTGCTGCAAAAGAGTCTTAGTTGCTGCATTTCGAAATCCCTTGTCCTTGATGGCTCCATGTTTTAGCCCCTAATTGCTAGTTTTTTCTCTGTACAGGATTGTTTTTATTAGGTTCCCTTGACTCATCCATCGATGGAGCTGGAGTACTGACAACATAATCAACACACTTCTGACAGTCTTCAGGCTTCACATGTGCTGATGATGTAAACCAACTGCCCCAATCATCTTCCCCTTCTCTTAGGCTATTACTGCACATTGCCACAGAAGACATTACTGCTGATGAGGAGATGAATATGAAGTTTGGCACCACCCTGAAGAACTGTAGGCACCTCATGGAATGTGCTAAGGAGTTGGGAGTCCAAGTAGTTGGTGTCAAGTGAGTAACTTTATTGTTCTCTGCTTGGCTGTGCAGATGTTTGTATGATGAATTCAAGGTGCAGAACGCAAAAGAACTTTTTCCCCCTTTGGCACTATTGTATAGGGTAAAAAAGAATAAAACCATGAAGCTTTTGGATCATGAACTTTTGTTTGCAAGCAGAGCACTAATATACAAAATATATTATAAAAATATATATAAAATATAAGCAAAAACTAGCATGAAACAAAGTAATTATCACAGACATCAAAGCAGTTTGAAATAGAGGATCAGGAATTCTCCTGTCAGCATAAAAGTAAAGTTTAGAAACCCCTCCTATTTTCGAACCATATTCTTGAACTGCCATGGTAATTTGATCTGTATTTTTCACACCACAGCCAGCGTAATATGTAAGTGCTAGTATAGCATGGCATAGTTTGGACAGACTTTGAGATTAATGTAGGCTTGGATTTTCTAAGAATTAGGTCCTATGTCACTGATCATATATATAAAAAAATATTCGGCTCCAAGTTTTTGGCTTGCAGATGGCAGGAATGAATCCGGGTGTTCAGAGAGCTTCCAAGTGATCTGTGATGTTTTAAAGTTTGATAAAGATTTTACTATATGGATGTAAAATGCCTGTACAAGTCTCTGTTCTGTCTGCCTTCAGCTACTAATGTATCACGTGCTCATGAATGGTTTAAGAAAGCAATCAAACAAGTACAAGAGAGTGGGTTATCAAGACAATAAAAAGTATTTAAAATGGAATCCAGGTTTTGAGGATTTCAAACAGAATTACATCAAAACAATTCTTTAAACTGATGTTAAAGCATAAATGTACTGTAAAGGTTGGAGTAGAGAGCATTGTGGCTCAGATGGGTGTGTGTACGGCCTGTCCAGAACCAGCAGATCCTACTAGTCTTTAGGAAGCCCATGGGGATGTTATCACTTGTTTTAGCACCTCAGTTACTACCAGTATTATGGCAGTACTTACACCTTCTGGACAAGGAACCAGAGGGCATTATGAGGGGGCATCAGTACTGTTTCTGATGACATGCTCACCACACTGTTGGGCCTTGCTGTGGAATAAGGACCTGGCCTGGGTAAAGAGGATTCAGAATAGGGTGGCAGTGGGACATACCTGACCCTCTCCTGAATGCTGGAGAAAGTAAATAGTGTGCACAGGACAGCCCTAGCTTTGGGAAGAAAACTGGATAGCCTAAGAGAGACAGTACACAGGCAATGCAGTACAAAGTAGGTTGAAAGGGGGGAGATTGCACACAGATAACTGTGTTAGCATTGGCACCCACTGAAGAACAAATCTTAACCACTTTGATAGTGAGCACTAGGAAATAACAGATTTACTCAGCCTTTCGAAGATGAGAATATTGTAGGACATTCTTAACATTAAGAGCAAGTCCAGTAGTTAGGATGTGTTAATCTTGTGAGTGTATTCTTTGCACAGTTACTGTATTAACGTCTAAGCTTGTCTTGAGCCACTTGGGAATGAATTGCTTTCATTGCTGTTTTAGATGGTGAAAACAGTTTGCTTCGTCTGAAAGCTGCACTATTCAGTGTACTAACAGAAGTTTTATTTCTTTTAGATTTCATGTTTCAGGCTCTTGCAAGGAGCTGCAAACGTACATTCATGCTATATCTGATGCTCGGTGTGTGTTTGACATGGCTGTAAGTAGATGTGTACACACATGCAATTGCTGCAGTAGAGGATCCATTCTGTTCTAATCAGCATTTCAAAAATACATCAATGTAGGAAATGGAACTTCTAGTGAGGGACTAACTACTGTCTTGTGAGACATGGTAGAGGTGAAACAAACTTCATAATCCTAATTGTGGACAAAAGTTAATGAATACTGTCCCACTGATAGGCAGTAGCCTTGTGTGCTGTTTCCAAATAAAAAGTTAGCTTCCCACTGTTGTTAAAAGATTTTCAAATTCAAATCTCAGTTCTACAAATGCACAGTGACATTTTAAAGTTATATTAAAATATTAAGGATTTGTACATTGGCATTTATCATGATATAACCAATGATATGGTGTATGCAATCTCAGATTAATAACTAAGCACCGTAAGGAATAAAGGTGTCATGTTGGCAATGGGCTATCCAAATTTGGATTGGATGGAAAGGAATGGATTTATTGGGTGCTTCAGATGACTTTTGTGAGTCTTATGTTCTGTGTGTATTTCTTCTATTGCAAAACTCAAAAATCCCTTCTCTGAACATCTGTCTTCCTCCGAGAAGCTTGTAAAGTAAATGGAGAGGACTGCAAGTCTTTACCCTTGTTACTGCAGTTAGTGCATTAGCTGTGATTACAGCTAATAGTCACATAACAGAAGTTCTCACTGATCTTTGTGCAGTTTCGTTGCAGCAGTTCTCTCACATCAGCACTTCCCAAAGACTTGAATTACACATATTTGTAAATTCCTAAAACCTCTTTTGTCAGAATGTCCCACCCTGCTTAGCAAATACTGTCTGAATATAACAAATGCCACAGTATGGGAGCTGATATTGCTGTGGGAATTGAGAATTGTGCAGACAGCCTCTGCTGACGTCCCAGTGCTGTCACTAGCAGGTTTAATGGAGCTATGCTATTTTTTATGATGTTGTTACTCCCTCACTTGATGTACTCTGTTCAAAAGTACAAATACCTAGAAAACAACCACAGTAAGGAGCAGCAAAAGAGTGTTTTTACAGTTGTAGTTGTCTGTGTACTTACGTTCTGCCTGTGCATTTTAGGAAGAATTTGGCTTTAAGATGAACATGTTGGATATTGGTGGGGGCTTCACAGGTTCAGAACTTCAGCTGGAAGAGGTATGTGATGTATTCTAAGTTGGAACTCAGTTTTATTTAGGAAGTTTAAGTGTTTACCCTTCAAACTGCAACTAACATTGATAGCTGAAACCTAGTCTAAATTCTACGTTCCAGTTCGTAAGATCCTTATAGTTGGGTTTATATTCTTTATTATGGGTAGTGAAATCAGTCCTTGGAGGTCCCTGTTCACAGTGGGTGAATGCTGACTTGAACTCGTCACATTTATATTACTATCCTAAGCCATCTTAACAATTCAACATCTTTGGCAGTTGACTGTTGTCCAACTGGTAACCTTCTTTTGTGGTTTGGGCCAGGACTGCTTAACATGCTTTGGATCAAAACTGTATTGCTGCTGTATGAAAGTTGCTGGTACTTTGTTTTAAAACTGAAGACTGAAGGCCTGGCTTTTATCTTTGCTTTGGCTAGCTTTTGCTTTAGCCTAAATGGGAGCTGTTGGCATGCAGTGGTGCATAAAACAATAGCCTATTTACACTGTCATATTGTCTTCAAGACAAACTCCTTGAGTGTAGGACAGCAAAAATGATTCAGTGAAAAGTTACTAACAGCAAACAGGGCTTTTCTTTCTTAGTGTTAATTGTTCTGTTACTTGTCCGGAACACTTGTTAGTCTTCAGATATCTGTCTTAAGATTCAAGCATCAATATTAAGTAATTAATTCTGTTCTAATACAGTGTTCAGAACTGACTGGAGAAAGGCCCTTTCCTTGTTCTTACGGATTACCATGTAATTTTGCACTATCTGTTGTGCTGGACAAGCTTCACAATTACTTGTGGAGTCTTGTGTGTACCACAGCTTGCACTTTGTCTGGGAGGAGGGCCTGTGCAGTACTTGGACTCATGGTGCTCAGTGTTGAGCAGAATGACCCTTTTTTTAAACGCTTCTGTAAATTCTGGACCTGTGCTGAGAGCATCTCTCAGAAGAGAGGAACAGCACAGGCCTGTGGTGTGCTTACTAGAACTGTTGCTGACTGAACATGTGTGTATCTGATACGTACGTAAACTCAGTTTCTCTGGTCTTACCTTTGACGTCTGTTTCTAGGTTAATCACGTCATCAGGCCATTGCTGGATGTCTATTTTCCTAAGGAAACTGGTGTTAATGTGATTGCAGAGCCCGGGTGTTACTACGTTTCATCTGCATTTACACTGGCAGTTAACATCATTGCAAAGAAGACTGTTGAGTACGATAAACTTCTTCCTTCTGGAGGTCAGGGTCATGTTTATCTTCTACATGTTACGAATCAGTACAGAATTGCCCTCTTCTAGTCAGGTTGGACTACTTTGTCTTGGTGCATATTTAATTAATTCCCTTACACTTGCATTATAACCTGCCCTTGGGGTTCTGACCACACCTTATCTGTAGATGTCACTTTCTTCATTACATTTATGTAACACTTGGTTTGACTAGGTTTGACTTCTCCATGGTTAAACCTATATTGGGTGCTTCACAAAACGCATTAGGAGGTTCTGTGTTAGAAGAACATAGACAGCCACTTCTGTGCTACAGGAGAAAAAAGGGATTTATATTCTTAACTGATTATTAGTGACTGTATTCATTTTATTAAACCTCACACTTAACGTTGTAACTGAATTTATAATCTGGTCTCACACAGATAACTCTACTCATAATTCTCCCATTCCAGTATATACGGAACCCCTTTGTCAGCAAAAGCAGTTGACTTAAGTTAGATTGCAAAAGGACTACTTAAGACCAAAAATGCATGCGAGACCACTTCTTTTTTACTTCCAGTGGAGCAAACCAGGAATGATGATGAACCAGTATTTATGTATTACATAAATGATGGTGTTTATGGTTCTTTTGCAAGTAAATTGTCTGAGAAACTGAATACCATCCCAGAGGTTCACAAGGTGAGTCCTTCTATATTCTTCAGAGGTAGTCCTTACTACCTTATATTTTGTTGTAGATTTAACTCTTCATATATATATATATATAATTACTCATACTATTATTATAATATTATGTTGTGGTAATATGCTATTATTTATAAAATTATCCTTAAGTACATTTGAAAATTTTCTTATTCAATAAGCTGAAGCCTGAATTACCTGGATCATTCCCATACAGAAATACAAGGAAGATGAGCCTCTGTTTGCAAGCAGCCTTTGGGGTCCATCCTGTGATGAGCTTGATCAAATTGTGGAAAACTGTCTTCTTCCTGAGTTGAGCGTTGGAGATTGGCTGATCTTTGATAACATGGGTTCTGGTACCTTAGGTGAACAGTCTACCTTTAACGACTATCAGAGGCCACTGATTTACTACATGATGTCTTTCAGTGACTGGTAAGGAAATTATCTTGATAGTGGCAAGATTGTTTTCACTTCCAGAGGTTATGTTTACAGCCAGATGTCAATCATATTTGATGATGAATACAGGAAGATGGAACAGAGTACAAGAAGGTGCCTTTTTAGTTCGTGAGTGTTTGGTTTTTTACTGCTGTCTGACTTTGCTAAGACTAAAGAGCTGTGATGCCATGCCTGCTTTGCTTCAAGGTTGACAAGGGAAAATGGCAAAATACCTAATGTTGACTGTGAGCACAGTGGTAACTGTCAAGCCTTTTACTGTTTGACATCGATCTCTGAGCTTTCCTAACACTGGTAATTGCAACTTGTATACATTGTTAGCACTGCTGTGGTAGGCAGGAAGGGCAGTGAGGCTGTTGTGGAAATGGTGAGATTTGGGGAACCTGTTCCAATACCCAGGAAGCCAGGGCCCTGTGCTTCTCCCAGTGCAGTTCTGGGCTTCCTGTGCCTGCCAAGTATGGCTGATGGTCCCTGCTGCTGAGACTGGGGCCAACCTTCCCAGGGCAGCAGACTTTGAATGCTTCTGATATGAAATTGTTCGTGATAACATGTTATTACAACTCTCACAGTTTGCTGTCTGCTGCAGGGATGAGATGCAAGATGCTGGAGTTGCTTCAGACACATTGATGAAGAACTTCTTCTTTGTGCCTTCGTGCATTCAGCTGAGCCCAGAAGACCGCTTTTCCACTGCAGCTTAAACAGGCATTAACGCTTCATTTAGACCTGCAGTTGCAAGTCTGTAGTTTGTCTGGTCAACATTCCAGTGCAGAAGAAATGGAGCAATCTCAAATTCAATTCATTCTCTTCAAAACTTGAAAAAAATTAGTAATAGCTAATGGGGACCAGGCAAAACAAGCTACAGCTCCGAATCACGGGGGGTGGGAGGGTTAGCTAATGGTGTCCAAATTTAAAATCAAGTTCATTCAACCCCTGAGCGTTTAAATATGCAACAAAATGGATGACTTAGTGGAGATGGAAACCCATCACTTGGGTTCTTCAACAGTTTACATACAAGTACACAGTTTTTATACTAAGGATTCCTGTTAGAAAAGTCTTGTAAAGTTATTGTCTTTCGCCCAGATATATCAAATGTCAGTGGGAGACCAGTGTGACTTCATTAGGTGTTTAGTGTATTTAGAATGTGTAAATTTGTGCTTTGAACTGTAGTTTAATAAATGTAAAATTGCATCATAGTATTTGTTGTATTTGACCCTTGATGTATCCCCTGTATGACTGCAATAAAACTTTGTGTAGATTTTACTGGTTTTCAGGCTAACTTTGGGAGGGGCTAGGCAGAAGCAGCAGCTACACAACAGATGTATCAGGAGTGCTTTGAGAAGCCTTCTGTGGTCTAGTCCATTTTTTCAGCTTTCTGTTAAACTGAAAAAAATGGAGGTTGATTAAAGCTGCATGAAGTGAAAGTCATACAAGTTCCCAGAAGGCAAACAGGTCACTTGTGGTGTGTTTAAAAGTGTGACACTGGGTTCAGGTCTGAACACCAAACAGCAAACCTGCACTAGACACATGTGCACAGGAGCGGTGCTCTTAGCCCACAGGTAGTGTCCCCAAGGCAGCATGGGTTGGCACAGAACCTTTACCTCTGTTCCTTTCTTTTTAATGGCAGTTAGTGAATAGTCTGGCTTCAGACTTCAGCTCATTCTGTGTATTGCTGACCAACAGGAGGGCTACACCAGTCTTCAGTGTGCTCTTGCACTCGATGCAAGTATTATCTCCACAAAGGAAAGGTAATGCATGCCACTAGAAGTGCAGGTGCCAGCTGCAGTGAGTAACTGGACTGCTGAAACTGCTCAGAGCTTTGCTTCATTACTGGAGACTCACGATTTTCTCGAGGGCTTTTTCATTTTAATTTCCCCACTTGCAAACTGTGGGAAGGAGGAGAAGGGCTGTCAGGGCTTTGAAATGATGCAGTAAGCTCTGGATCCTGCGGTCAGAGGAGACTTTCTAAACGCTTCAGTTGGAGGTAACGTTTCTACCTTTGAGTTGCAAGTGCCAGTTGGTGGGAACTTGAAACTAAAGAGTCTCAATTTAGACTTGTCTGAACAGTTTTACAGGCCAGCTAAAAGAGATACAAATGGGCTTGTGTGTTGAAGATGCAGCCTAAAAATTTGTACTGGAATTAAATGCCAATGTAGGAAAGGGAGTAAGTAGTGATAGTGGGAAAGCTGTGCGGTTTTGGTTTTTCCTTTAAAGTTACCAGCCATAGCCACGTTTCAAGATGTGATGTGTGCTTGTCTACCAGTTGAGGTCTCATTCTAGACAAAACAGACTGCTGCATGGTTTTTGGTTAAATACAAGCAAGCTGCCTGAGATGATTTAACAGGATTGACAGAGCGGTCAGAGACGAAAAAGGCATTGTACTTGAAGGCAGTTTGCTATTAAAAACAGCCTGGAGTTTGAATACAGTATGTATTTCGATTTGGTTTGCATGAGTTGCTATTCATATTGTAATTGTAATTCAGCATTTTACTCGGAAAATGTAAATTGGTTTCTATATAGTGCTTGGAACTAAGGCAGCCTGGGGGTGCCCATTTCCAATGGAAGACCCAGGGCTGCAACCCAAGAAAATGCTTCACTAGTGGTGCCGGTTATCCCTTGGGACCAGGAGAACATGATTCTACATTCTCATGTGCCTGAGCCACTTCACAGCTGCCTTACATTGGCTCAGAATAAAAGCAGGCACCCTAGATCCCCTATGGGCTGTTGTGCCTCTTCACATATACCCTGTGGCCTGCAGGCTGTGCTGGGAGTGGGCTGGCTGGCAGTGCTGGTACTGAGCGTGCAATGAGGATCTCTTTAATCCAGGACTGTGGGGCTCTGCCCTGAGAGCCTGACACAGGGGCACCTGCCTGCTCTGCATGCCTGGGAGCGGTGTGGGCCCCCCTTACTGCAGTCCCTATCCCTGGAATAACAAACTCTCACATTTTAATCTCTTTGCAACTAGAGTCTTTAATCTGAATTAGGGGCATTAATAGGATTGTCAGCCTTGTCAGCTGCTCAGGGCAAGGCTAATTGCACTTGTCAGCCTGAGTGAGAGAAAAGCAGCTTTTGGGAAGGTGGCAGGAGGAGTGAGTTCCCATGCCTTCAGTCTGACCATCTCCTCTTCTTCATCATCATCATCTCTGCGCTGAGAGCTGCAGCTCCTGTCACAGGTGGATCTTCCTCCAAACTGTGCTTGTTGCCATTCCCGTAAGGGCTATTGAAAGTGCTTCGAGTGTTCTCTGATTGAACTGCTGCAGTGGGCAGTAGTGCAGACCACAACCTCTGCCAAACATGCATCGTGTAGCAGCACATGTCCTGCTCTGCTGCTTCGATACATGGTAACTACTTGGTGTCAGCCAAAAATCGGAGGGAAAACTACGCCCCAAGAACTTGTTGTGTGACTTGGCGAGCTACACGCGCACGTTTTAGATCCTGTGTTCTGCTCAGCCTCTGAACAAGAACCTTCTTCATAGCATTAGGAGAAAAGTGCAGGGTTTTGTGTCACCCATTTGTGACGCTTGTCGAATGGCGATACCAGCTCTTAAGGTGGTGAAGCAGAGGGGAGCTGATGCTTCAGATCTCAGCAGTGGTAATACAGCCTGGGGTCACTTGTGCGCCTGTGTGAATGCAGAGATGGCAAAGGGCTGTGCTGGGCAGCAGCAGGAGCGATGGCCTCCAGCTTCCCCCCCAGGAAATCCCCTTTGAGAGCCCCAAGCACCCAGCGAGCTCTGTGCAGCTGTTGCTGCTCGGACGCAGCGTCTGCAGTGCGGCTCCGGGGGATCAGGGCCGAGCTGCCGCCGCCTGCGCCCGGTTCTGGAGCCGCGGCCGCCGCTGTTGGCTCCCGGGGCCTCC
>JAOEHX010072631.1:0-11232 GCA_025448015.1 Bolborhynchus lineola | reverse complement strand
GCCTCTCGCTCGTGCTGCGAGGGGCTGCACCCACAGCACGCCCCGTCCGCACGGGCGCCCAGCGCCGCGAGCTGCTGTTGCTCCACCTGCACGCAGCCGAGGCTCCGCGGGGTGCCGCCCGCCCGGGCGTTCCGTGCATCTCAACCTCATCAGGCTGTCCGCAAGCTGAGAGGAGCCACCGCAGCCTGCGTTGGCCTGTGCAGCCCAGCAGTACCCTTGCTGCCCGCTGCCTATGCCCAGCTCTGGCTCCAGACCTCAGTGCTCAGCACTCCATCCACTGGTGCCGCTCACCTGGCTGCGAGCACCGGGGCTGTGGCTACGGTAAAGCCCTGCACAGCCACCCACAGCTGCTCCTGGCCCATGCAGTCACTGACGACCATAAGGCAACCACCCTGCTCCAAACAAGGAGCTTCTTTGCCATCCAATCTCCATTAAACCTGCAACCAGTTATGTTGGATGCAGCTTGAGCACTGCAGGAGACCACTCCAGAGGTGCCATGGGCGGTGGGGGAGAGGAGAGAGGGGACGTGGTGCCACCGGTGCTCCCTGCCACGATGGAGACCCTGCAGTCCACTGCGGCAACTCCCTGTGCAGCAAGAGCTTTTCCCAGGAGCTGGTGTGGGTCCCAAGCCATGGCCTAGCCCTTCTGCTCCATGTGCTGTCCTTGGCACTGGATGCATGGAGAGAGGGCAGCCAGACTGGCTTCAGCTGCCTGCTCCCACTGGGCACGTTTTCTGTGTGTGAACTTTTATTGCCTTTGCGGTGACTACTGAAGTGACTGCAGGAGATCTCCCAGCTCAGACTGATATTGTCCCTTCGAGCTCCTGGGGTATATGTCATACTGTGACTGCTTCACCTTAAAACATGCCGCCTTGCAAACTCCCTCTCTTTTACACACACACATAATGCTGGGCTCTGGGGCACTCCTGTGCCATGTCCCTGTGATGGATGTTTGACAAACCAGCCATTTCTTTACCCAGTACAGTTCCCAGCTTCGCAGGTTATCAGATAAGGTGTACAGCGGAAGGGTGAAGTTGAGGACATGCACCATGACATATGAAGCAGCTGGTCTGGAATAAGCTAAGCTCAAACTGAGGGCCCTACAGTGATCAGAAGGCATTGTTTCAGCATTAAAAAAGATTGTTAAATTTTCCCCAGGAAATTCAGGCTCTCTTGCCCAGATGAGCAAGCTGACAAAGGCAGCAGAACTGTGGTGCTCCAGATGGAGGCACAGTGTTTGGCTTGGCACCTAGTTCATCATTCATGTGAAGTTTGTATGCCATCCATAAATGACAGGACAGGATGAGCAGAGGCCTGTTAAACGATTCTAGCTTCTGTGGGATCTTTTAAACCAGCGATCGTGGGGTTTCACAACAGATTTCCAGGAGGCCCTTTTGCCTCTGTCCTGTGTTTGTGGAGAAACAGCCGAGGGGTGGGTGCGGCGGTGGTTTGCGCCTGTTTCCCTCAGGCTTCTCCAGAGCTGTGAGTGATCGGGTCTGCAGGCATTCCCAAAGGATGACGGATGGACACCGAGCTCTCACTCCTGCTATCAGTGCTGTCAGCCCACAGCAAAGGCTTCCCCACCCGGAGCAGAGAGGAGCTGCTGGACACTCCCATGCCCCCAAGCATGGGAGCCCCACAGGGCTGTTCCTGTGGTAGGCACCCTGGGAGAAGTCTGGTGCCTCCAGCCTCCTCTGTGGCTGCTCCTGCCCAGCCAGAGTCCTTCCAGATCGTGTCTGGGACCTTGCAAAGGGAGCATGTCCTCAGCCTGGCAGCTCAAGTCCTACAGAGGGGCTCACAGCAGGTACCGCAGGTACCTGGGACAGGCGCAGGCTCCTCCTGAGCACCGCTGGCGCCAGGCTGCAATTGAAAAACAAAGAAGGGCTTCAGGAGGTGAGTGCAGGAGAAGGTGCCAGTGCTCCAGGCAGGTGACTGGTGCTCCACGTGAGGACTCAGCTCTTCCCATTGTAGTGGCAGCTGCAGGGCATGCTGCCCTTCCAAGGCTTGTAGGCTCTTGTTCTTGAAGGGAGTAAAAAAGCACCTTTGATAAACTGCTGGGGACAAATAGTCTGTCCCCTGCTCACTCTGGGTAAAAGCAAGCTCCAGAGAGTGCTGTTTATTTTGGTGTACTACTCCCAGGAAAACCCTCTCCCCCCAGTTGGAGTAACAGGAAAATGCCATCCTAAACTGGAAGTCAAACCCAGTATTAAAAGAGTGGCACAAAATCCAAGTTAGGCCCAAGGATGGGTTGTTTTCCCCACACTTGGGCTTGCCCCAGCATACCACAGTGTACCAGCTCACCTCCTCCATCACCCAGGCAGCTCAGAAGGGCCACACTGACCCTGCCAGCCTGAAACCACACTGTTGCCCTGCTATCAGGACAAGAGGGCTGGCATCCACCCCACCACCGCTGATTCCATGTGGGAGACAGCCAGGGAGCAGAGGTGAAGAGAAGCCTTCGCCAAGGTGGGTGCCCGTGGTTTGCTTGCAGCTAGGCTGCTGGGAGGGCACCAGGACCATGTGCCCCACGGCTGAGCTCCCCCGAGCTGCCAGCAGCACCCCACAGACACAGGGATCAGCTTAACAGGCCACCTTGGGAAGTCTCACCGAGGCAGCCTGTGCCTTCCTCTCCCTGCCCAACAAGCTGCAACATGAGAGCGTCCCACTGGGACCCACATAAACAGAGCGAAGGTGGCCCCTGCAGCCTTTCACCCACTGACCTCTGTTTACATGGAACGCTGCTGCTTTTTTCCCACTGCTGCAACCCAACACCTTTGCGGATGTCTGTGTGCACGGGCACTGCATTTGGTAGGGCTATATGGTGTTTTCCTGATGTATATTTCAGGCCGGATACATAATTGTACTGCTGCGAGATTAAAGATGAGGAAAACCTTTCCGGGATGTTTGAGCTGTATAAGTAATCACAATAAAATGTCTTTCTAAATCTGCATGTTTAATTCTGACAAGCTCCTTGCTACTCAGTACAAAATATAGACAGACTGTGACTTAAGAACTTCCTCAGTAAACAAACCAGCAATTGAGTGAGGTAAATAGATAAGTCCAGAGAAACAAATGCTTCTTAAAATTCCAGCTAAACATGCTTTTATTTTATGGCAGCAAGAAAGGAGTACTTAGAAATTATTTTAACAGGGAAAATGTCTTGCCCATGTGTACTAAAATAAGCAAAGAATTATGGCTGAGATTTTCAAATCTGCCTAGGGGATCCAAGTCTCCAACTAAAAGAAACAAAGTGAGCATCCAAATCCTATAAGCAGCCTCAAAAATCCTTCTACCTGTGTGCACAGGGCTGTGCATATGAAAGTACATAGAGTTGCAGGAGTAAAGACAGCATTCCTTTCCCAAAAGCAACTGTTTCAAGGGATTCTGAGTATATAAATAGATAAAAATGAACTCCAGTGAGCTGCGGTATTTGAAAGAGTGCTCTCTTGGTCTGTCTTATGATCTAATCAATACTCGTTGCTTATTTAGCAAGAGTAAATTTGACCCCAAAGTTTCTAAAGCCTTGAGATCTCCAACACCCAGTGCCACCAGGATTATTTAAGGACATTTATCCAGAGTTGACAAATAGCCCTGCAGTAACCAAACAGACCCACGCACTGTTTGACTTTGGGAAGACCAGAGAGCATGCTATTGACAGTCATCCCAAAGAAGGGAGAGGGGTCTGGGCATGTAGGGGCACACACAGGTCTGCTCCTAAAAAACATGGCTGTGCTATATCATCTGTGCCATCCTAATTTGGATACATAAAGCTTCCTTCAGTGTGGGTTGCTATGCTGTGTTTCTTTAGTTTAACAGATGCTTTCCAGCCATGGTCTTATTTTATATACACATACACTAGTGTGTCAGCTCTGCCTTCCACAAGTATGCTGACCAGGACGGTGTGTCACTGATTTCACTATGACTGCAAGTATTCACAACATTGCTAGCTGCTCCTGTATGAGAACTGAGCCTTTAATTCACTGCACATAAGGAAACAGATCCAAACTGTGACAGACTGTGACATGTGCTATGTGCCAATGCGGCCAGAAAATAGTGGGAGGGAGGAGAAGGGGGTATCACATCAGCTTTAGGAGTTCCCAGGACTTCTCCAGAAGCGAGCAGTCCTGGGAACCTGAAAGCCCTTTCCCTGACTAAGGAGCAGGCAAAACTTTCTGGGGAACTATTACCAATGTTACCTGCTCCATACAGCATTATGGCTTAGAACATATACAGCCTCATGAGGCTGACCTGTATCAAAGCTTCCTGAAGACAAAGGAAGACAACGGGCTCCCACCTTCCTCGTTTGGCTGTACTCATGCTCCAGCACTGGTCCCAGACACTTCTCACTGATATGAACAGGACCCATCCACTGCCTGTGCATCCAGGTTCGTTCAGTGGAAGGATGAATACACAAACAGAAGTGTAGAAAATGTGACCCACTTCATCTGGCAAAGCCTTTTGGGGGCACAAGAGCCCCCCATCCCTCACTCCCTGTGTTCTCTTTCACTCACTCTCAAATTGATGCAGGAAATGTCTTTTTAAGGAAGGGCTATGGAGATGGTTCCTGGTAAGCACCATGATCCCAACTGTGCAGAGCGGGATATAACTGTTTTCTGATAGTTAAAACACGTCCGACTGCAAAACAAACATGTGTACACACACAGACTTTACAACATCAATGTTTCTTTTACAACTGGTGCCATCAAATAAACAAAGCACTTCAGGAGTGCTTCTCAAAACCAACAATCTGATCAAGCTTACCAGAATGGTAGAGATCTCACATTCTACTTCTCAGTTCTTGCTCAAAACAGTTCACCTTACTGGGTTCACCAACTGCAGAATCACACCCTCCTTCTTTCTGCCCACTATCTGCATTTTCAGCCCTTCCAGAGAGATGAAATAGTATTTTGCAAGAATATTTTTGTCCTGACACTACACCAAAGCAATTACTTTTCAACAGCACCCGCTGAAAATGCTATATGAAGGTTCATGCTGAAAATGAATGCATCTGTTGAGCTTCAGCCACTCCTCTTGGTGTAAAAATACAGCTTACCTGCAAAACGCTTCAGGTTAAGTCAACAACAGGAAAATACTATAAAAATGCTGAATGTGAAAGAAAATCCACTGCAGCCGCACACATGAACAGCTACATGCCAAACAGCCAGCAAACAGGCAGACCTGAGCTCACTCAGTCCACGAAACTCTCCTTTACCCAGCTGATGGTTCCTGTTGGCCCTGTAGGCACTCACGGTGGGATTCACCTCACCTCACCTGCTTTGTAGATTTAGCCACCTGGGATAGCTAACCAGGCTCCTGCTATTGGGGCAGGAGATGGAGCAAACAGAGCTCAAAGTACAGACCATCTCACATCAGGGTAAAATGAAACACGCGTGAACCCTGTGGTTTATATTTACTATCACTTCAATGACTATAAAAAGAGCTATAAAAACAGATGCTTGTGTCATAAGCACCTAATTTAAGATGAACTCCACCCGAGCTGAATTCAGGCACACTTATATGCACTTTGCTATTTGTACCTGAGAACAACCTTGAGCCCAAAGCAGGTAGTTTGAGCCAGGGTCAAACAGTGGACACTGGCTCACTTCCCAGATAATCACAACAAGGATCCTTTGGAGCAGATCATTTGTACCCATGGAAAAGATGAGCAGGAGCATGCCAGCACACTTCCCACCTCCCCAGGCCTCCTGGCTTCCTGTGCCAGTGCACTCATAGCACAGCCCTCTGTGGCTATTTTGCAACAGACATGCCTACACATCTACACCCTTCCAGGCACTGATCTCATTACCACCCCTTCTTCCCCGCATGGAGAAGAGACTTTGGACCAGGAGATGGGTTCAGATTGATGAGGTCTTCACAGAGCTGCCTGCCAGCCCTTTAACTCTGGCACATCACTCACTGGGCCCCCATCTCAGCAGACCAGGGAATCTCTAGCACGCTTTGGAGGCTGGCAATCACTGCAGAGCTGTGAGTCCCATAACCAGCCACACGGGCTCATGCATATTGCAGATCCTGTTGGTAAAGCAAGCTCATGCTCCTCTCTTCTAGAAGGGCTTCCACGAGGTCGGTTTGACACTCTGCATGTCATTTCAAACATGGTCCCTCTCCTTGTTACTATGCATCATGGTTTAAGAACTGGCGACTAAGTACCACAGAGCTGCTCGCTCTCCCTTCATCCATGGTGGAATGGGGAGGAGAACTAGAAAAAAGGTAAAACCTATGGGTTGAGATAGAACAGTTTAATATTGAAATAAAATACACTAATATTAATAATAATGAAAAGTAAGGCAACAAAAAGAGTGAGAGGAATAAAAGCCAATAAACACAAGGGATGCACAATACAGCTGCTCACCATCTACTGACTGATACCCAGCCCGACCCAAGCAGCGATCTGTCCTTCCAGGTAACTCCCCATAGTTTATATACTGGGCATGATGTGCTGTGGTATGGAATACCCCTTTAGCTAGTTCTGGTTGGGGTGTCCTGTCCCCGCTCCCTCCCAGCTTCTCTTGTCCCTCCTCACTGATAGAGCATGAGAGACTGAAAAGTCCTCAATCAGGGTAAGTGATACTGAGCAACAACTAGAACATTGGTGTTTATCAGCATTGTTCTCCTACTAAAGCTAAAACAGAGCACTGCACCAGCTACTAGGAAGAAAATTGACTCTATCCCAGCTGAAACCAGGATGATGTGTCTCTGGCAGAGTGAACATATACAAGACCAAAACCAGGATGGTGTGGCTCCGGCAGAGTGAACCAAGGTGCAGCATGTCTCCAAGGGCAAGCTGTGGTACAAAGGTGACTCCAGCAGTGAGCTGCAAGCCCAACCTGCATATCGCCTGTGGCAAAGTGAGCCACAAAGAAGAGAACTCAGGGAGCAGTGAGATGCCAGCAGCCTGCTGCCACAAAGGTGGTTAGGGTGGGTTGCACCTTGCATAACCTGCATGATATCCAGCTAAACTGCTCCACAGGGATCTGCAAAGGCCAAGGGTTTGGCACACCTGATGAAAACCTTTGGGCAAGTTTTTCTGGTCATGAGGGCAACCCCACTGATGGGGGCTCCCTTCCTGACAAAACTAACACCATCTCTGCACATTGTGCATTTGGGAGAGTAAACAGGGATCTCCTATGCAGACCCTTGCATAGATCTGAGACCACAGTGGAGATACTTGCACTGAGGAACACCAAGCTGGCTTTCACATTGGCTCTTGTTTAAAAAATATAAAGTAGTATTGCTCAATCCTCATACTGCTGCCAAGAGGCTATCTATCTGAGGCTCTTATGATGTCTCTTTAAATGAAACACAAGGCTTTGATCTCTACAGGTCTCTCAAATGTCCCCTCTGCCCTTAGTTCCTGTGACGTCTTAAGGGGAGAAAAAAATCGATTACTAATAGTGAGTAGGTTGCTTAACAGCATGCCAGTGGTGTGCTTTGTGCCAGGATGCCAAGGGTGTGGTATGGGAGCCAGGCATTTGGCAAGAAACAGTAGCCAGATACAGAAGAGTTCAAGGCCTGCCAACACATACGGGAGCACACTGGGTGCTGGGAGCTAAAGTGGGTGCAGTTTGGTCCGCACTGTATGTAGGACGTGCTACCTGCATTTTGCGCCTGCCTTTTCCTGTCCAGAGACTATTTGCTTGCTTGAAGATAAACTAATAGGTATGCAGTGGAGGTGGGATCAAGTAGTAGCAGGAACAAAATAACACTGCAGGAGCTGTTAACATCTCTATGTCATCCGTCATACAGGGCTGAAACTAGTCAATAGTTAAAGGTTATTAAAGGTAGATAGGTTGAAAGAAAAGAAGGACCTTTGTTCACATGACTTCTATCAAAATACCTACAACAGGAGGTGCAGAAATGCTATTACCGGCAAAGCTGTCTCTGCTGACTTCTACACCATGTTGATGCATCACACAAGATGCCCTGGCCGCAACACCATCTCACCTCCTTCATACCACCAGGATTTAAGCTATCAGAGGAACTCTTGAAATGCAGCGGGCATTAAGTCACTGTCTAACAAGCAAATTCTGTTTTGGCATGAGAAAGCACCTAAATGTGTTTCTAATGCTTTGATTGGGGAAAAGCTTTTATCTGATCTTATCATGTGGCTTTGCTAGCTACACAAGCTCACTCTACAGTGCCTAGATGCTGTCTCCCTCTCCTCTTACTGGATGGCAGTTCAGATTCTAAGTATCTGACTTAGCTAGCAGAAATTCAAATTGATCAGACAGGTTTTATATTAAACAGCTAAATAAATCATGACATTGGGAAAACTCCAAATGTAATAAATAACACCATTCAAAGTGGTGGCACACACAGACTCGTACATCTCCCTCACAAGTAGAAACCAGTTATGTTTTCTGATATTTTCCAGCCTCTGCCTGCAAATAAACAGTGCCACTTTGCCATACTCTTGCACAGCTCTCCAAAGGTATCCATTTTCTTGACACCATGCACAGGACCCAACGATGCTGCCCTTTACCGGGAGTATCAACAAACCCACCAGCATGGCACAAGTGAAGAAAGACCACACAAGATACTAACAGAAAATAAACACATGGTTACACCACATGAAGTGAAATAAAAAGCATGATCTGCATGGAAAGAATCAACAAAGCACTCCAATATTAACTCTTGATTTCCACTACAGAGAATTGCCAGGATTTCTTGGACCAAGACATGCAGCTAGTGCGCAATGGTTAGCTTGAGCTGACCAGATACCCATTCTGGCTGACCTTCCAAGAAGATGGATGGGAAGCAGGGTTGTAGCTGGTAACATTGTTCTGTCCACTGTCTTTACACAGTTCTTGTGACAGCCACAGGATCTGAGGAAAGGTCTGGCTGGCGTACAACCTGATCCTGCCCTAAAGGAAGAGAATCTAAAACCTCTCACAATCTTTAGGGGATACTGAAGCAATCATTTCCTCACCTAGGTTCTTTCTGCTCTGACCACAACAACCACCTATCCCACAGTTTTCTGTGAAACAGGTACACATGTAACATCAGAGCTTAAAAATATCCCTTGATGTCCAGTCCCAAGAAGTGAAAAATGGCTCTTCCTCATTAGTATGTAGAAGCCAAGAGTTTAGGGAGCAACTTTACTAATTCTGCATGCCAAAGGCAGGATAAGCCACAGATAACAGAGCTGTGTTTTCCTAAGAGCAGGGTGAAATTCAGAAGACTGGAGTTTTGCCTGGCAGCCTTAGACTGATGAACAGAACTGCAGCTACACAGCTGGCCAGTGATTTACCAGTCATGTTGCAAATTTTCTTCCCAATCCCATGATAATTTAGCTTTCCACATTAAAAGAATATGACTTGAAGGCTGGATAGGTGGTTTTCTGAGAAATTTAAACCAAAGATATAGTGTAATAGGCATGCATAAATAACTCACAAGTGCTTAAAAATCAAAATCACATCTTCCCAATGAAAAACCCAGACATGACTGTTTTCTCCCGGGCTGCATAAAACCACATCCCCATCTTCCCTGGGAAAATGAATGGAAAATACACTGTCAGTGACCCTTCAACTGCTTCCAGTGATCGCCAGAGAAAATAAATTTTGTTCAAAATGGCTCACTTGCCAAGAAGAAGCTTCTCTTACCTGTCCTGGGCTTCATTAGGGTGTTTGAGGGGGGTTTTTTTCTCCCCTAGAGCAGCATTGCAAACATCAGTGCTGCTAACAGCCTCCGAAGCCTTCCATTGGCCAGCACTGAGCAGGCATGGCAGGTCTGGAACTGTGGTGACTCAGCAGCAGGCACAAATGCTCCGGAAAGAAAAGGACATGAGCAATAGTGTGTAGAATGAGCGTACACAGAAACTGGGGGTAGCATCATGCAGGGCTGGGGAGGAACATGGTGCTGCCAGTCAAACAGGACTTGCTCCGTCTGGCATCAGACTGGTAAAGCAAACTAAACCCCGTAAAGTGAAGTGACAAGTTCTAGTTTTCATCTAATATGCTAATAAGTGATTGCAGACCCAGGACAAAGCAGGTCTTCCCTAAGGTTGGGATGTATGAGGAAAATGTGGGATGAAAAGTAAGGGAAAAGAACTTAGAGAAGATAAGAGAGAAGCTGCCTTGTTGCTGGTTATATGCTCCATCTTGCCAGAAGCTCTGCAACTGCTGTCTGTAGCAGCAGAGACACTTTTGCAATTACTAATAAATGAGCACAGCAGCAGTAGGGATCAGAGAACAGCCCACCCCTGTACAACCCTCTCCTGTCCTGAGCTTGCTGTTTTCTGCCTCCAGCCCCCCTCTTACCCCTCCCCATTCTCAGTTTTCTCTCTTTCTTCCGTCCTTCCTCTCATGTTCCCTGCTGCCACTTTCCTGGCCTTTCAGAGCTGCCTTTCCCTGGCCACCCCCTCAGCCTCAGCTGCTTTCGGACACCCACCGCATTGCTCTGCTTATGAAAATGAGCTGTCACATTTTCCAGCCTCTGAAGCAGAGATTATTTTTGGGAGAGGTGGTTTTGACAGTTCTGCCCTGCAGTTCACATGCAGAGCACAAGGCAGGCAATGTCAGTACAGGAGGAGAAGAGGAGGTGGGGTACAACAGCTCAACACACGTGCAGGGCTCCTGGCTGCGCATTCAGAAGGGACTGAAGGTCTGTGAGGAGACAGGATGCTCCCATGGAGTACAGGAGTCAGGAGCAGTTGAGTCTCCCCACTTCCAAGGGCTGCTCTTTCCCAAGCCAAGGCCAGCTGCTAGCCACGCTGGTATGGGACATGCCACTGAGACGACAGCCAAGCCTGCCTGTGAAGGACAGGCTCAGCAAAGCCCCTCTCCACACTCTCACACAAAGTCCCTCACCCTGTGAGTCCCTCACATCACCACCAGGCAGCACATGCTCCCTGACAAGTACCACAGTCAGCATCCAGACTTCACCAGAAGACTTGCCTAAAGGCCATGAAGAGAGAAAACATGACAGGATTTGACCTACCAGGCCCAGCCATGCAGGGCACTTTGACTGCCCTGGTCAGCATATAATGCAAAACTGGCAGGGCCAGAAGATCCTGTGCGCGTGGATGGCAGCAGCAGAAAACAAGCACTGACATGGTGGAAACAAACCCCAGGAGTGAGAAAAACCTGTAACACAGGTGGAGGGGGAATGATCAGGAGGCTTCCCGGGTGACAGGAGGAGCAGACTGAAGAGAAGAGCAGCTGTGGAGGGTTGCTCTGGAAATTAGAGTTGAAATGAGCTTGATAAAAGAAGCAAA
>JAOEHX010072627.1:0-14084 GCA_025448015.1 Bolborhynchus lineola | reverse complement strand
AGCAAAAATAAGATTTAAGATTTGATTTTTTTTTTTTTTTGCAATTATTAATCAAGATTATTCCCGTTTTTAAATATTTTACAGAGAAATTCATTTTAAAAACAAAAGAAGAAAGAAAAAGCAAGATCGGGACTCTTTCCCCTGCCCCCAGCAAGTTGTATAAGCTTCCACTCCAAGTTTTTCAAATAACTAGTTTTCTAACTGGTTGCATTACTAAAATAATGTCACATTATTTTGATGTTCACTAAATATGCACTCAAACTTCAACTGTTTTCAGTTGACAACATGCTCATCAATATTGTCTGTTTGATCAGTGCTTCATTTGCAAACATGCCCATGCTCAACTGCACACTGCTGAACAATTCTAGGAATGTTTTAGTGTACAAATATAAGACAACAATTGTTCATAGTTTCAGGGCAGCAAGCCCTAAAAAATTCAGGATAGCACTTGTGCATTCTAAATTGGATTACTTGGTATATTTAAAATAAACCAAATGCTTCAGTGTTGTGCTCTACCAGGGCTTACTTCCTAAATATGAATAGCCTGAAAAAAAAAAATCTCATTTTGAAATGCACATGCTGTAGCACAGACTACCTGGTAAAGTGATTGTTTCTGTTCCCTAACAGGGGGATTCTGCAACCACTGAACACCTGAATCCTAATTTGCCTAATGGGACCACAAAGGAAATTATATATTCAGACAGATTTCCAACAAGCATCCAAGTCTAAAGTACACTTCCACAAGTATCCATGCTGGAAACTTCTCATGTTTCAACCATGAGAGATGACATACAGAAAAAGATCACAAATAAAGCTGAATCCAAATTCACATTCAAAAACAATCACCTGTTTATACTTTTAGCTCTTCACCAATCATTCGAATCTAACAATACAGCGCTTCAGGAAAAATTAAAGAAAACCACCAGAATATTTACTTCGTTTCCCTCAGGCTTCCCTCCCACTCCATGCACAAATTAAAAAGTAAGTAAATTTTCTTAGATTTCCTTCTCTCACTACAAACCATGACATCAATAGTGCCAAACAGTAATAGAAACTATTGCAACTGTTACAACCGATGTAAACCTGTGGGGTTTTGTCTTCAAAAAGATTTGCTGGAGTTGCTAAAAGCAAGTAGCTGTAATAATTACTGTTTCCCCCCAAGTTGCTCTGATCTGAACATGAATCCTGGATCAAAGCTGGGCTGTAACTACACAGCACACCTTCCTCAACCTGCAACACAGGAAGGATTTCTAGAGGAGTAAATGCTCGTTTATTTCCAGTGCTTACTCATACCAGGCATGGGTGGAAGGGAGATAAAATTACTGAACAATTTGTCTTATCACTTTGCCACCTTGAATTTTTGCATTTGTCATTGCTTGCTACTGTCTAAATCAAGAGTTTTAAGCAGAAATTACATGTTAGGTAGATGAAATGCTACTGTCATTTGAGGGTGGCTGGGTATACGGAGTGTTGTCATGAATCCCAGTCCATTTCCATGTGGCAGCAGATTTTTCCTCATGGTTGCTAAGGCATGGCAAGCAGAGTTGGTTTGGAAGCTAGCAGACTTTGAGCAGATATCATTCATATGAAATAGTATGACTTTCTGCCAAATCATATTCATAAAAAATAACCTTCCGCCATTGCTCCTCTTGAAATCCACTGTCAGAATTCATAGATAATGAAGAACAACCAATGGAACAGTTCTCTTTGTTAATATTTTTTGAAGATTAAACATGAAACTTTTTAAACTATCTTGCTCCTTAAAAAAGAGATGGCCACTCTCCTGCTAATGATGTGTTTTCCACAACCAGATTAATGTACTATAAAAGGAGGCCTGTTGACAAGCAGATTGGGTCCCACCTCCACCTCCTGCCTCACTGTCCCATCCCACCACTCTTCTGCTTTGTGCTTCCACATGTGTTTGTGAAGCCATGACATGAACCAAGCTGAAGGACCAGCAGCTTTGAACAGGCATAGGAAATACCAATTCATTTCAAGCCAGATCATTTCCCTCCACCAGGTCACTAGGGAGCCATACAAACACCACTGCTAGCAAGGCAGGCAGCAGGGGCAGAGGGGAAAGCAGTGGGACACGGAGGGATGCAGGGAGAGCTGTGCTCAGAGGAAGCACTTGATTATGCTGAATTAAAACTATTCAAGGAATGATGGTATAAAACATGCCTAATAAATCATCAGTGTCTCTTCTTAGTCCACATAAAAAGGAAGCTATACCCACAAAAAATGACACGACAAAATTCACAGTTGTCAGTAACAGGGAACTTTACTTCCCACCTTCATATTCATGTAAGTGCATCAGTTTAAGTAAAACAGAAATCACATCATATTTAACTCCATAGATCAATTGCAGACTGCATGGCCTACAGCCATAGTCTACAATACAGCCACGCCACCCAAGGCTATGTCCAACCCGGCCTTCAACACCACCAGAGATGCAGCATTCACAGCTTCCCTGGGAAACCCACTCCAGTGCCCCACCATCCTTACAGTAAAGAATTTCTTCCTCATACCCAATCAAAACTACCACTGTTTAAGTTGGAACCTGTTACCCCTTGTCCAATCACTACATTCCCTAATGAAGAGTACCTCTCCAGCATCCCTATAGGCCCCCTTCAGATATTGGAAGGCTGCTATGAGGTCTCCATGCAGCCTTTTCTTCTCCAGGATGAACAGCCCCAGCTTTCTCATCCTATCTTCATTGCTATTACTCTCAAAAGTTATTTTGCTACAGTATCCTAGGAAATATATGCTAAGAATTTTCCTTGGCATAAAAGTCCTAGAAAATGGGAAGCTGTTATGGAATGTGGGGTTGTGTCTCAAGCATATAGAGTATATGACATACATTGTGCCAAGTGTAGATTGTGCTTACTAATTCCCAACGTAAATTTCACAGCACTTTTTAATATATCTTAGTGAATATTTTCTGAGAGTCAGTGGAAAGAGTAACCTCATCAGATCTCAGTTTCTTAATTAGAAACTAAATGCTTGGTGTAGCTCTGCATAATACTTTCTCCAGAAAAAATGCATTACGAGCTTGTAATAGAACACAAGTATATTCTGGCTGAAATCTTACCAGTTTTTTCAAGTAATTGGAAGGTAAGTAAACAGGCAACAGCCTCTTTACTTACAACATAACCTAGCAACTGAGAGGAATTTATACTGCTTCTTTGCAGTATCGAGACTGGCATTGCCTTCTGGAGTTTCTGTATGGAAGGGAGCAACTGTAGGGAATATTTGCCTATTGTTCTTCCCTTTCTTGTCAGCCTGAAATAGCTTTAGTAATATGTGGACATACTACTGGGGAAATTTGCAAGTGGGGATAGCTATCATCTGTTTAACACAAGTGACTGCATTGCTGGCCTCCCTATCTTTACAGTCTTTTATACAATCTGTAAAAAAATGGACTTTTAATGGCTTTTTTTTCAAATTTGTGATTTAACCTGCTAGTTGGTTTATCATTTTTTTTTGATCTGTTATGGTAGGCTATTTAACACTCATCTTTGAAATAGATAGTACAATCCTACCCTATCCAGCAGTAGTGTTAGTAATCTAGAATTCTCAGTTCTGGAAGTACATATGTAGCTTATCGTTACCAGTGTGATGTAAATATCAAGACTGGCATTTGCTGTTTAAAGGGCTAAGTTGGGTGCCTTTTGCTGCTTTTTTTCACTTGTTTTAAGTCAGTATTGGAGTTTCTGGTAAACTGTTAGGCATTTAAGTAGAAGTTTTGGAATCCTTACATCTTCTTTCCCAATTCATGACATATTTTGTGAGGTTATGTATGTCTGAGGAACTTTTCATTTTGTAGCTTCTCCTAGAAATAAGGAAGTTGTCAAAGTTTGATTTGGTCGCTTTGATACAGCCATTTTCTAGATACAGAATAGAGATTTTAAAAATAGGTATAAAATAGCTATACCTATATAGGTATAGCTTTATCTATATAGGTAAGGCCCCATAGTTTTATCAGGAACTGAAAGGTAGAGAGCTTTAGAGATGCCCTCTTTTTTAAAAAATGACAGCTTTTACCCACAAATGTGTGTGTCTGTTTCAACTTACAGGTTTTGATGTCAGTGCCATAACGAATTGATACTTTAATACTTGGGCTTTGTTCTGTTTTGTGATGGTTTTTTGGTTGCTCTTTTTTTGATGACAGTGGTATTCTACAGAAGTAAAGATACAAGATGTCTCCTTACAGTGAACTCTGAATTCCATTTTTACAGTGGTGTGATTGATGAGCTAACATTTTGAGTTGTGGCCTATTCTAAAAATGAAAACAGTATTGAAGTCCTCCTCAAAATTAAGCTGTACTAAGCGTTGCCACAAACATATATAAAGTGATGAGTAGATAATAAATTTCACCTTTTTCATAATAAAGGGTTCTTTCATATTAAGGCATTCTGAAACTGAATCTTTTTGAGGCAAAAAATGGTACTTTCTGCTGTGATAAAATAATAAAAATTATGATAAAAAATAATCATCATAAAGTTAATAAAAGTCATCATGAAATCAGACCAAGTTTTTTACAGGTTTTGAGAAGGATTTAGGTATTTATCTGTGCAAATTAATAAAGTCAAATACCACACTTCTGTAAACTGTTTTTATAAATAACTTCCGTTATAATCCACCTAATTTTTAATGTTGGCAGTACTTGTCAAGTGAAGAAACTCAGGCATGCTGTACTAGCCTACAAGCTAATAGTTTGGAGAAAGAAGGCTTTGTTACTTGTGAATGAAGAAACTTGATACTGATTTAATTAAAAACCTGAAAATCGATACCACTCTTAAGAGTCGCTTTTCAGAGTGGAACTGCACTTTATATTACTGTAGCATCTTTTTTTTCCCTGGTGATTTTATGACATATAAATTTTACAGTCTTTTCCTTGGAATAGGTGTTTTTCCCATCAAAGATGGAGAAACTGACATAGAGAGGTTAAGCAATGTAATTTTGCTGAAATTGGACAGTAGGAAAACTTAATGTTAGCAAGGTTCAGTGTTACCCTTGTTTTAATTGTACCATTTATGGAAGATAAAATGAGAATTTAATCATTTCTAGTGAATTGTTTTGCAAAATTGTTTGTTTACTATAGGGAAATAAATGTATTCATAGAAAGAGAAGCTACTGGGGTTTGAATTGTGATTAATTACTTGTGTAAAGATAGCATGGTAAGTTGATTTGTAATGTAAGATCTTTTTATACAGTGTTGCAATAGATTAAAATCGGGAAGTCTTTGACTACCTAGCAGTTTTCATTTTATATGGGGTCATTCTTAGCATCAGGAGCCCCTAAACGGGCAAAACATGAATGCTATCTTATGACCTGCATTTTCGTAGCGAAAGAAGTACCAGCTTCTTGAAGATGGTGGATTTACATCAGTGACTCTTGAAGGTTTAGAATTTATTTTTAGTAATTCAAGCCCTTGAACAACTATTTGTTCTAATCAATAGTGGTGGGTTTTTTTTTTTTGTTTGGTTTTTTTTGGGGGGGAGGGCAGGTGTTATTTTTGGTTTTTTGTGTTTTTTTATTTTTTTCCCCTAATAATGAGCTGCTCTGAGCAAGGAAACCAAGGGAGAATGGGAAATCTGGTTTTAAGTATTACGTAATTGTGTTTAGGCAGCAAGCGGACAGCTTATTGTCCATAGACTTTTTGATTCGTGTGAAAGCTCAGTCTTCAGTTATTGCTTGGTGAATTTGGTAGGTGTAACTGCATTTGTCAAGAGTGCGCATCTGCTACGTGTGCAGTTTGAATGGTTTTTACTTTTTCAATCCTGTGGCAGGTGATGAAACATGCAAATCAGGAAATGTATTGAGGTTTCTTTTTTTTGTGAGCAAGTCAGTTAAGTGTAGCTGTCTGTCTTTCATGTGATTCTTTTCCTTTTTATAGCTTTAGATTATGGTGTTGAATCTAAGCGTATGATGCATTCTGCTGTCTTAATCTTTTTATTAAGGTGTTTGTTGCAAAATCTTTTCCTTTTTTGAAGTCTTGAAATCCTTAATTTTCAGACAGTATGCAAGTTAAAGTTCTAAAAGAGGTGTATTTGCCTGTAGAACTTAAATTATGCTGTCCATTTAATTGCCCTTTTCTGCTTCAGAGCAGTTAACCTGCATATCTTTTTGTAGAGCAGAAACTGAGACGGAAAAAATTTCAAACCTGTGCATGCAGATTTGGGAGGACTTTTGTTTTTCTTTGCTAAGACTCTACTATACTTTTGGCACAGCTTCTTGTCTCATGCGCTTAAGTATGATTGGTTAAGTGCCTATGAAAAATGCTGCTGTTCTGCAGAAGAGTTACCTCAAATTTATAAACACTTTGTTACATTTTTCATTAAGCTGCCAGAAACCAATTGGGTAATAAAATTGTAAAACAATTTTAGCTCTTCTTCCCTTTCCATTCTTTTAAGTTGGCAGTTCTGCCCCCGAACCTTTCCTAGTTGGGTTTACCCGTGCAGTGTTACTGAAGTTTTGAAGAAAAAAGTTCAAGAGAATAACTATAATAGTAAAAAAAGCGAGTTGCAGAAGAGGTATGCATCTGTCACTTAATCTCATGATGTTCAACAAGAGTTTTGGAAGTGCTGCAGAACTCTCTCCTTTTGCAACCTGTAAAGCAAAGAAAAAAATTAAAGTCAAGAGAAATGAGATTAATGAAATAATCCTGTCCAGTCTTCAAATGTGAAGGACTTATGTCTAGAGTGCTTAAGAATGTAATGAAGTTGAAAGTGCATGCCAAAACTGTGTGAAATTGAGAAGATATGATTAAGTGCTATACATAAGAAGAGAACACAGTGTGCAGGCTAGTATGTTTCATTTAAAATCAGAGAATTGAAGTCTCTTGGAGAGCTAGAGTGATTTTTTTTTTTTTTTTTTTTTACACTTTTGAATGTTTGTGCAGTTGGAGCAGCTCTGTTTTCAGTTGATTTTTTGTTGTTTTTTTTTCTTTTTTAAATTGCAAAATGGTCTCTGTCAGGAGGCAGTTTTCAGTCATTTATAACTGTTATCTGCAACTTTAGAATAGGATTTTTGCCATTTTCTTGATTATTGCAATATGATTCTTCTGCAGTTATTTGTAATTGTACTGAAACCTCTTACAGCATTTCAGCTCCTCAAGAACAGGTCGTCCTCTGCTTTTTAAAAAGCCACTGCATTAAAAAAACATTATTTTGAATTGAAAGATACAACATTAGGTCTTTATTGGTTGCAGTATTTCAAATCTACTGATGACTTTGTTCCTGGTATTGAGACCATTTGGGACAGATAAATTTTTAAAGAATTGTATCAATTTGATTATTTAGGGAAACTGTAAGCAGCAGCAGAAATAGAACTTGAAATTTTAATGTAAGGTAGAATTTTAGTGAGAGGGCAGAAGAGAGGAAGTGTCAAGTGAACTGTTCCACGTTTTTCAGCATCCAGGAGACTGGATAAAAAAGAATGAAGGCTCTCCATTTCACCCAGGAGGAGATAGTACAAAGAGAAGGGACTAGGAAGCCTCTCTCTAGAGTTTCATATTGGTGATTAAAGACTAACGTCAGTTCACTATGTAAGACGGAGTTCGAAAGAAGGGCCCATGGCAGGGAGGTTGGAACTAGCTGATCTTAAGGTCCTTTCCAACCCTAACTATTCTATGATTCTGTGATCCAAGGACAGCACTTGGCACTAAATGATCAGCATCCTCACCGTGGACTCCCTGTAGCTTTAAGCTCCCCCCTGTGCCTAGCTCACTGTTATGTTATGTATACTCTAACTATGCTGACAACTCAGGCTAATAGATACCATGTGAAATTTTCATATGGTATATACCTAACTCCTTTCATTCAAGAGTTTTATATTTCTGCATTAGAGACAAGCTCTGTTACCAATTCTAGAAGCAGTACTTCAGACAGTACTAAAGGTGCCATGGATGTAATAGCGAATTAAAAAGAGTTTGAAAATGTTACTCTGAAAGTCACTATTCTTTTAGGAGTGGTTTGCAATCAGATACTTATTAATAAAAGTAATAAAATTATTGATTGCTAATTAATAAAATAACAAAGAATGATAAAAATTAGTAATGAAAGTTAATAAAAACTATTTTCTGATATATGTATCCACATATTCTTTATTTCATTTTTGTGTGAAATAGTTGTTAGCACACATGAGATACTAGTTTTTCTAATTATTGCAGTTCATTTCATAAGGCTTTATGTTGGGAGTAAAATGAATTACTACAGCCACTTTCCAGTGTTCCAGTTCTGCATAATTCTGTACGCTGCTTTAGGCAAAAGCCTTGCGCCTTGGTGGACTATAAAGTCTGCATGCGCAGGCACTTCTGACAGCTTTGGACTTTTTATTGGTAATTACACAGATGGTGAGGAGTGTTTTGCTATGGAGATGTTTTCAGAGAAAAAACAGTTTGCAAAAATAATTTATGCGGTGAATAACATTCAGTGTCTTTTTTCTTTTTTCTCTAAATGGATCTTCACTGAGATGTAGTATTGCATTATTTTAGTGTTCTCTGAGATGGCATCTAATTAATCTCATTTTTGCTAGTCTAAAAGAAAGTGTTGTTTGTTGACTTTTCAAAGTTTTAACCCACTTTTTGAATTACTGCCATGTTTTACCATTTAGTTTTTAACAGAATATATCCTGCCATTCAGATTTTTTGTAGAATAATTGTCTTGTGTGTCACAGGCCACTTCCTTAAGTGCAAGGATACACAGGGTTCTTTAAAAAGACACATTAGTGTGTAGTAGAGATGGTTTTCTGTAGGGCTGTGCTAAGCCATCTAGAAAACAGTTTGATAAGGAAACTTTTCAGTTTATAACATGAAATTCCCAGGATAGCTAGACTGACTAGAAGCAAAGCTGCAGTGTGAGTTCCTGTAGGTGTACTTGCCACCAGGAGTCTTTGCTTTCTTGTCTGCCCTTCATCATGTTCCAAATGAGTGTTAAACCTTCTTTTGTCCTCTAAGGCTTAGTGTCTTTTGATCTTTACTGTATGATACTGTAAGAACACAACTGTGGAAAATTCAGTTGTTGATAAAATTGTTGGTAATTGCATTTGATTAGTATCTCTGGATTATTTTTGTCATACATGACTGCGTAGGTAGCATAGATTTGAGACAGCTCAGCTGGATTTTTGTGGCTGTTATTACTATAATCAGTTGATTTACATGGTTGTCACACTAATAAACTGATGAAAATTACTAGCATAGGAATTAAAAACAAAATAGGGAATGCTGTCCTTTTGGTAAAGCTAACAGAAAGCAGCGGAAGCATTACTATGTTTTTCTGGTATATACTATTCACTTCCAGTCAAAACTTGAGAATTTCTAAGGAGAATTCACAGGGTCCTGCAGTTAAACAGGCTAAGGATGTTGATTTGGTATCAGACTGTTCTTTCAGTGGTTGAGCTTTAATTAAAAAAAATGTATTGAGAGGTTCTTACTAACTTAACGTCTGTAGGTATCTTGAAACTCCCATACAGAAATGGTAATGTTTCTTGCATAGCTTCTGGTATCTTGGTCTTCTGCTACTCCCTTCATCTTCACAAATGTGTTATGGCAGTGTTAGGAGTCAGATTGAAGATAGAATTTGTTCAGCGTTTGAGGATGGGGAGGGAGGAGGTTTTGGCAACTGAAAAATTGAACTGGCGTAAAAGATGATTGTCAATAACAAAGAGTGGCTTTCAGAAACAGCTTTTCAGACAAACCAAACAAAAGTTCTGTTTCTCTTCTGACATAGCACATTTTTAGAAGCACTAACATAATGGGAAATATATTAAAAATTAGCAATAGGTATACATTTGTTATTAATTAAACATAAAGCAACTGTTAACTATTGCATGAAATGCAATTTTAAAGAGCAAGTACTGAAAACAGTTGCTTATAACATGAATCCTACTACCTTTGTGTAAATGCATATATAAGAAATTTTTTGAGGTTACCTGATCTCTCTTCATTTAGAGTTATGAGGTCTCATAGATTTGGAACCTAGCTTAGCTTTTTGATAGCCAGTATAACCCCGAGAGAGATGATAAAATGCACATTAACGAATCTACTGTTCATAATACTTTTAATTAAACTCCAAACAAATTGCTGCTTATCCTGTGCTTTTATAGGTCTTCTAATTTGTTCAGTCTGACTTTTATTTAGAACCCTAACATCTTACCATATTTTGACATACTTGTCATCTGATACCTGCTGATCAGATACCTGCTGCTTAGAATCATGATAGTGTTTCTGATGGGAAAAGATATTTTGTATAGGTGTGTATTTCAGCTCATCAGGCTGTTGTAAATATGCATGTGTTTGTATCCTGAATTAACAAGTTCTGAATTTATCACCTGTTGTATCTTGGAAGAGGATATCCTTATGTTATGACTTGTCATGTCTACAAGGGTTTGGGGTGGATTTTTGGTTGCTTTCTTTGTTGTTGTTACCTCAGAGAAGCAGCTCTTTCTGGATTTATCACAAGAACCCTGGGACTAGAACTCCTGAATTCTGATAACATAAATAATAACTCATTTTGGGCTTAACCTCTCTGTCTCAGTTTTTCAGTCCATCACATAAGAATGTTAAAACTTAACAGTCTTACAAGTATTAATACCCTGTAGAACATACAGAAATTAAATTGGTACATGTGCTGTGTATATTTTTGAATGAGTTGTTCACAGCAGTTACTGAATGGGCAGCTCTAGAGGATGAAAATCCTCTATTTCAGCTTATATTTTACTTTATCTAAAATGAAATCTTCAGGCATTTCTTCTGACTTTAGAGAAACTTGCCTCTTTTCACTGAATTGCCAACAAGTTTCACACAGTACCAATTACACTGTAACTTTAGTGGCCAAGCAAAGCTACCTTTTGGTAACTGGGCTGTGACTAATGTGTATGGGAATGCTTCATGGCTGTAACAACTCTTGACTTGTCAGAAGTAGAAATGTCAGCTAGTAGGATGTGAAAGACTTTCTAATTTTACAACTCTGTTACTGATATAGGTAAGATTAGAGCATCTTCCATACATGTTTTTTAACTCCAATACTTCTACAATAGCTAACTGGTTACAAAACTAGATTTTTTTTTTTTAAACCAGGGAATTATTCAAATAGATGAAATCTATTATTTTGTATAATTTGTAATACTTTAACAAAACAATAATGTTTTTAAGTATAACTTTAATTCTGGGGTTTATATTCTTGTGACTCTTTATTAATGTCTGCCTAAGTTGACTACATTTCTTCTTTTTTTTAAGGTAAAGTGCAAGTTAAGAGTTCAGACATACAAGTTGGAGACCTCATCATAGTGGAAAAGGTTGATACTTTTTTAAATATATTTTAGAGACTAAAGATTATTAACATGCTAATTATTTTCTGAAGTATATTGAGGTTCTTATCTGTGAAGTACTAACTAGCTAGTTTTTCAGTTCAAGTCTTATTTGATAATCTTCAAGAAGTCTTTTTTTATTAAACCTAACTGAATCTAAGCATATATTTTATGAATTGCTATATGCTTAAATTTATCTAGTGAGGGAATACAATTACTGAAGTCTCTGGCTTTTGCTGTGCTGAATGTTCTAAGCTGTCTTGATTTCTGATTCCTTCCTTCTCAGTCTCAAATCAGTGCTTTTCTGTCTGAAGCCTTCAAGGATAAGTGCATCTAATTATGGATGTAATATATCTAATTAATACAAAAGTTTCTATATTTTTGAAAAGGAGAAAAATCTTTTCAGTTTGATTGCAAGTGATGAATGAGAGCTGTGAACTCCTTTTCCCTCTGTATTAGTATTGCAATAAAGACAGCATTGGTTATTTTAGCTGGCTTTCTGGGCTGCTAAAATTTTTGTGACCTTGAAAGTCAATTTAGTTTTCTTGTCAGAGGAAACTATTTTTACTTTCCTGGAAAGGTTACTCACTTTCTGGATGCCAGCAAGTGATTCCCATCACACTTCATATTAGAGAGTTAAACCAATGAGAAGCTGGAAGGAGGCATATCAAGTTGAAGCTCATATCTACAGCTTTTTTTGAGGTATTGTACAGCAAGTTGCAGCTTGGCAGAATAATCCTTAGTGAAACCTAGTCAGTCACTATACTTTATTCTCTAAATTTCTTGGTGGTTTTAATCCTATCCAGTTGATTAAATTAGTTCTGATAAAAGAAAATCCTTCAACAAATATGCCCTCCTGATGCATTTTATGCTTTCTTATTTGTTAACACTTCTTTTACTTGGAGAATTTGGTAACTTGCAAATTGTTAGTGGATAGAGATTATTTTTTCAACCATATATAAGAAATTCATCTTCTGTTTGCTTTCTGTTTTTTCTATAGTCCAAACCAAAACATTACATCCAAGTCTCATTTTACTTATTTTGGTCTCGCTTGGTATATGTACTTTGTATTATTTCTTATCTTTTTCCACTTTCTTTTGTCTATCTGTACCTGGTAGTTTTGGGTGCCTATCTGAGCAGCATATATTAGTGTAGACAAGATTAGTGCTAATATGTCTGGCCTTTACATCTGTTATGCCTTACACCTTGCTATCTTAGAATGCAGGTAGAGTCAGCATGCAGCTGCTCACTTATGCCTATTCCAGATCTAGGAGACTTAGATGTTTGATTTTTATTAGTAAACTTTTTAGGACCTTCTTAATCTCTAAACCTGGAATTAATTATTTTAGACTGTAGGGAAGACTCTAGTGTCTTTGTAGGTAAGCTGCCTTCCATTAAATTTACTGAGATCATCTTTCTGTTGAATTATACTAGAATTTGGAAAACTGGAATTACTTTGGGGATCAATCTGTCTTGTGGGAGGTAGGTCACATTAGCATCTATTTTGGCATTATTTGCAGCAGTGTATAGATCATATGTTGTAAGTATCTAAAGTTTCCTAATGAAAAAAGGTATGCTTAAGGATTAAGGGAAATAGTGAGTAGAGGTCTTTTGATGAAGATTTTACTTGAGTATCCCAGTAAGATGCATGTAATTCTTTGAATGCTGTATCTCAGCTTCAAGCTCCCTTCTGTCCCAGCAGGGCTTTTTTTTTAACTCTCGGCGTAGCTAGGGTACCTTCAGACTAATGCAATTAAATGTTTTCTGGTTCTTTTGAGAAGTGTGTTTTGTTCGAACAAGCAGTTTTCAATTTTAGAGTATGACTTAAGCCAAAGAACCAGTCGGGAGTGAAATGTTCAATTGCTCACTCTAACAGCAGAGGAACAAGTTAACATTGTATTTGACTGGAAGATGCATCAACAGCATTTCTTCAGTGAAATTAATGACTTATTTGAGCTGAAGATCCATATGTTAACTAGTGACTGCATCGCAAATACTAACAACTTAAGTGAAAGGCTTCTCTGTGTTTAAACCTTGAATATCTTCTGATGATTGACTCTTTTTAATAGGTTTGATTGATTTCAGAGCAGCTCTAAGTGACTGCAGTGGGCTTAAAACAGTTTAGTTTGAAGTAATATATTTATTGTTTCAATTGAAAATTTTGTAATGCACTAATAATAGAACTGGAAGTGGCCTGAATAGAAGAAAATATTGCCTGGTTTTAAAAGCTAGAAGACATGTATAGGTTAGCTCAAAACGGGTCCTCTGCCTTGAACAGACATGCTGCTTCATAGGTGTTCTTCTTGGCTTGAATTATCTTAATAAAACTATCTTAGTTTTAGCTTTCAGTGGGAGAACAGGTGTGCAAAGTGTTCCTAAATAGACAGTTGAATGGATGCGATGGTTTAAGCCCGGCTGTAAGTCAGAAAACCACGCATTCTCTCTTTCATTCTCCCTCTTCTTCCCCACCGCATTCCTGGAGGGATGGGGAGGAGAATCGAAAGGATGTAACTCCCACAGGTTGAGATAAGAACAGTCCAGTAACTAAGGTATAACATAAACCACTACTGCTACCACCAATCATTATAATGAAAGGGAAATAACAAGGGAAGAGAATACAACCGCTCACCACCTACTGACCGATACCCAGCCCAACCGAGCAGTGATCTAACCCTTCCGGGTAACTGCCCCAAGTTACATAGTGGGCATGATGTGCTGTGGTGTGGAATACCTCTTTGGTCAGTTTGGGTCAGGTGTCCTGTCTCTGCTTCCTC
>JAOEHX010072605.1:0-13399 GCA_025448015.1 Bolborhynchus lineola | reverse complement strand
ATGAATGAATTAATTCATGTGGTTATGAGAGAAGATGTACTTGTACTTTGAGTGCCAGACATTGTTTTGTGCAATTCAACAGGACTGCGTTATATTGTCATCCTGCAGCTTTGCCTGAAGTGATTATTTCCGGTTTGGTGGCATTGACTGGTGGTTATAAGAAAGAATAGCAGGAGTTCAGAAGGAAATCCTGCATTTCCCCTCTTTATGGGAATCAGTGTTATAATTTGAATCCCTTTATCTGGTAGTGTCCTGTTATTAGCTGTTTCTATTCATATATTTGCATCCATTCTAAATGCTGCAGAGATGGTAGAAGTCCTACATTATGTCCAGGAGGGATTTATTGTTCCTCTGTGATATTTTTTTTTCTCAGTGCATAGGGCTGCTAATGGGCTGTGTTTGCTCTCTGGTGGTACCCTTTTTTAAAAAAAACGAGATGTTGACATAGCAGAAATGGCTTTGCGGTATGAGTTTATTTAAAACCACCGTGACAGAACAGAGGATTAGGGGGAAATATTTTTTATGCAACATAAACCACACATGAGCCAACCCAATCAGTAGTTTGAAACCATGGAGGATGAATAATTTTACTAACTTTCCTGAAGGTCCACTGAAAACAGATTTGTCTCATTCTATTTCCAGAAGTGCCTGGTTTTTGAAAATATTTTTCTTGTAAGTGTTTAAGCTAACTTAACTGAGAAAAAAGTTCACAGCAGGCAGAAATGAGGTGATGAGTTCCTGAATGAATCGCTGGAGTCGATCTGTCAGCTGTGCTGATTCTCTTCTGGCCCTTTTCAATCCATTAAAACGCCCTAATGGGGCATCTGTTTTATTATATAATTTATTTTAGCAGTTTATGCTGCTCACCTTAAGCATCATTGTAAGCATGTAGCAGAAATCCTGCCATTTTTATGACTGACATGCTGTAAATATCAAGCCCATTAAGCTCAAGCTTTTAAAGATAATTCAACTTGGAATTGGAGAAGTCATGCATTGACATTGTCTTTGAAGATGTTAGCAGTCTCTTGAGTAGAAATTAATTGCCTCCTAGTATGACTGAAATGCACTGTACTGCTTAGGCAAATCCAAGGCAGCCTGGTTTTTTGGCATGAAAGGGTACTGGATGTTCATGGCTGACATTTTATTTGTGCATGTGAAGCAAGAATTGCCTGCTCTAATAGCAGTGAAGCAAATGCTTGGTTGGGTCTCCAAGAAGGTGCTTGTCTGAGCCTACCAGCTTAGTAATAAAACTGCTGGCAGTGATAAGTGCAGAGGTCTAGAAAAGTGAAATGTTTGCTTTCTAGGTAGTGTCTTAGGCATCAAAAAAGTTTCTCGGATTCCTTGCTCTTTGGCCAATGCTTTCTCTCCTTGCTGGCATGATGGTTTTGTTGCTCCCTCAGGAATGACTGGGTTGAGATACCAGGATCAGCACTTACAAAAAGAAGCAATTCTCTTTTTTCAACCACCTTCATGTCCCTAATCACCTCACAGGAGATCATCGTTCTCTCCTCCTTTAAGTCTTAGATCTCTTACTAGGCTATTCATTGTATTTTCTTCTTTTCCACTCCATTGTGTCTCCATGCTTATACATGCATAATCCATTCTTTTATAATTTTAACTTTCCTCTACACCAGTTTCTTTAAGCTGCATGATTTCTGTCAAATACTTTCCCTGATCTTAAATGTCCTTATATATCCATCACTTTTAGCATCAAAATAGGCTCAACAATCTCAGTGAATTATTTGTATGCTTGAAATTAAGCACATTTGTGCATAAGGTGAGGCTATTAGGTAGTAACTCATTGCGGCATGGAGTGTCTAGTTTAACATTGATATTTAGAAGTTCCATCACTTGTGTTGCCATTAATAAATGTCAGGAATGAATTGTGGTCTTCTGTCAGACAGTAGTAAACATTGCAATGTGATGGTTTATTATGCAGTTGCAAAAATTGCTTCATGGGGCTGGTGGTGTAGGATCCTGATTGTTTCCCTGCAGACACTAGTGGCTGCTGTGATGCTGAGAGGATGGTTTGCGTATACTTGGCCATACTTCACATGGACATATTTGTGTTGCCAGATCTTTGGTGCCCTTGCTGAAGCTAATGAGGCTACACGGACTTAGGGCATCAGATTCTATTACTTGTTTAACCTTCCTGAAGAGGGCAATTACCCTGCTTTCCCATACAGAATGGTGACCTCTGTCCTTACACTCTCGTAATTGAGGAGGGGAATGTGTCCAAATTTCTGACTGCCGGAGTTGAGAGCTAGGAAGGGTCACAAGCATGGAAAGTCAAAGGCGAGGATCAGCAATTTACAGGTAGTTATTAATATCCTGATTTATTGTCATTTGAGTCTAAAGAGACTTTTAACAGTTGCTTACCTGCATGCTCTTCAAAATGCTAATTTTTTTTCCTTAGAAATCTAATTAATTTTAAATGTGGGGTTTTTTGTTTGGTTTTTTTGGTTTTTGTTTGGTTGGTTGGTTGGGTTTTGTTGTTGTTGTGTTTTGTTTGGTTGGTTGGTTTTGTTCTTTTGTTTGCTTTTTTTTTTTTTTTTTTTATTTCCGGATTGTGCCAACCCATCCCTTGCTCCCATACAGTTCTGTAGTTAAAAAAACAAAAATTAGGTGTACTTATTGCTAAGTTACACCCCAGTAAATCCTTTAACTGTAAGAAAACAGAGTTATTTTCCTTTTTCTTCATGCACTCCTAGTTACATTAAGTGCTGGCAACAAGGAAAAACCTATGCTGTCTCAAAAACCTGAATTATTTAGGAATCTCCATAAAATAATATCACAGTTTGTTAAATAATAAAATCTGGATTAAATAATTTCATCTTCTGTTGCTTTATGGTATGCTGTGTGGACTTGTCAGAAATCAAAGTGCATGAGATGACTAAGCTCATGGGGCCAAATTCAGTTCCTAACTCTGTCCCTGACTTTATTACTTTAATCAAGTTGTGATCTTTCCTTCGGTTAACCTACAAAGTAGGATATAAATAGCCTATAATCTTAGAGATTTTGTGAGAATTAATTATTATTAATGAAACGAATGACTCCATGATGTGCAGACTATTTTTATTTGTTATAATTACTTATTAATCCAGTGAAACTTTAGCAAGTTTTATTGCAGGCTTCCTGTGACTCAGATTTGCACATTAATAATTTTGTCCTCCATCATGGCTATCCAGTACCATTATCCACCCTGAAAAATTAATTATTACAGTCCAAAAAAGGATAGGGGTGTTGAAAGAAAGGGGCATTGAGCTAAAATAAAACTGGTAGCAAATCACTGCATCTTTAGTCCTGGGCTATGCCCTTGCAAACCATGTTTGACTTTTGCCTGGCCCCAGAGGTATCTACACCCAAATTCAGAGACAAGAGCCCTAGCCCAGCCCTGTGCCTCATGTTTCCTATTGCCATGGTCCAGTCTTAGAGACCTGTAAGCTTTGGGAAGGGGACTAGAGAAATGCATCACATGTGAATGTGGGCTGCAGCCTTGATGGAGGATGCATCATTATGATGGATGCATATACTGAGCTGTGCATGAAGACAAAGCTCAGTATATGCACAGGGGCTCTGCTTCTGCCCATGTGCAAAGGTATTTCAGGTTGGATGGAGCTCAGTAGAGTGATACTGTCCTCAGATGAGACCTGCAGAGCAGGTTTATTTTATTTATTTATTTTTCATATTTGTTTGTTTGTGGTTTGGGTTTCTTTTTTCTCTTTTTTTTTTTTTTTTTTTTTCTTTTCCCCTATTAAGGTACCTGTTCAGTAGTTCTCATTCATACAGCCTCATAGAAAGCTGTTGTGCACTGTAAAAGCTGACTTCTAGTGAAGTACAGTAGCTGCAGCCCTTTTGTACCATGGCCACAGACTTAATGCTTGTGCCCTTCCTCTTACACATCTCCATTTATGCAAGAGATTCAAAGGTTCAGATGGCCAGAGAGTGGGAGAGCACAAGGGGTAGCACAATATTTAAGAAATTCAGTTTGGAGGGGCAGACCTGGTGTTTACAGCATTTTGCCAGAAGCATTTAGCTACAGCATCTGCTACTCAGAGCAGAGGTCACCACTGTGTGTGAGAAAGCTACTCTTCGTCTGAAATATGGAAAAGATTGCAGTTTTGGAGAAGGAAGCTTTCTTTTAATTTATTTTTTTTTCCTCTCCTTTGAGGTAGTTTCAGTTGCATGAGTGTTGTGTACATCAAAGCTTGGGAATCCTGGTCTTGACCAAGTATGTTTTCTGGCATATAGATGCAGTATTATATGTTTTCTTGTTTGTTTGTACAATGTATCATTGTTGAAACCATTGCCCCCACCCTTAAAATGGCTGCCTCCTTAAGAAGATTGAATTTATATCATCATTTAGATAACATGGTTCAAATAAGAATGTGTCTTTATGGTTTTGTGAAGCTTCAAGCACATATTTGAGTGATGCATGAATAATGACCTAAAAATAAATCAGTGTTATCCTATTAACCCAGGAGAGAGAATCTCGTATAGAACACAAATACTGACTGCATAGAGTATAACACGATACATATTAGAGTATGAAGATTTCTGTACTTTTACTTTTCAGCTGTCACATGCCTCTCAGAGCACAACGACTCTGCTAGTGTTGGTGACTGCTTGCAGTGGGCTGGAGCTATGCCATCTCTTGTACAGGAGTGCCTCATTCCCTGCAAAGATGACTGCACATTTACGCCTTGGTCAAAATTTACAGCATGTTCATTTGACTGTGAATCAACTAGAAGCAGGAGGCGGTCACTAACAGGTATAATCTTTTATAATATTAATCTGATGGCGATAAGTGTGGATAATGCCTTTCAGATGTTGGTGGACTGATGTTGGGGCTTTGGGAAAGCCCAGACAGAGTACTGATCATCCTTAATTGATATTTGATCTAATACTGATCATTGCCTGCTTTATTCACATACATTTTGGTATGAGACTAGTGCAGAAAAACTAAGGGGTGGAAAGCCATTTTTAGACATAAACCAAATGCAACTATTCATTGTGCAAGTTTGTTTGACCTGTTAATCTGGAGAGCATGCAGCAAATATGTATACAAGTACATACTGTACAAGTAGAAATCAGTGTGATTTTCTGTTTAAGCCTCTTGAAATCTGAGCGAAGTTTAAAACTGGGAGATTTGTGCTCAGCAGTATGCGGTAGTTCAAGGAGGCTAATAAGTGCCATGAATAAAGAAAAAAGAGTATCATTAAACTAATTGTGTTTGTTCTTTTATATGCATCCATTAAAAACCCTAATTCAAACCATTACATGGAGCAGCCTCCCATACTTGCTGTTGTGCATTGTTATTATGTTATCTGAATGCTGACCAAAATGAAAAGCTTTAAAACTCTATAACATGAATAGTTTGGAACTGCTTGTTTTGTTCAGAGTTGTCTTCCCTACACATGCATAGCTAAATCAAATTAAAATGAATTATACTGTTTTCAGAAGGCGTACAAGAAATTTACTGTTATTGTTATTCTGAAAACTGGCATCTTTTCATATATCTGTGTGGTGTTTGAGAGCTATGGTGTAGCTGGCTTGAGTTTGCTTCATTTATAGAGGTGAAACTTGAAAGACTTCTACTATGGTGTCGAATACTAACATTGCTGTAAAAATATCTTCTGCAATAATGCCTGGGAACTGAATGGCAGAGAATTATGGTGGCTACCACTGCTCCTTTCTTCTAGAATCACTTGTACCTGGCTGCATGGCTGTCTTGTTATTCAGTTTGCTACTGCTGGAATGATCCAAGTTTTTAGCAACTTACAATTACAGTATACATTTATGATGGCTTCAAGCTGCCATTTGTCAGTATGGCTCATTGAAGGATAAAGACTCCTCTTTTACTTAAAAATCATTATTACGCATTTTTCTATTGTTTTTGCTAAAAAGCATATTCTAAAATGTTCTCTATATGTTTATAGTAGTAGAAATCCTTTATCCATATCAGAATAATAGGTGTCTGTTCTTGTAGAAAATATGTAAGAATTAAGTGAATACTTACTTCAAGCAGTTTTAAATCCGAATTTTCTCTATGAACATCTGTGAAAGTTACGAAGCAGTATAGGCCCAACCTATCCCCTTTCCTCCTATGTTCTAATATCAGACATAAATCCATTCAAGTAAGTGGACCGGAAATGGTTTCTCATAGGTTTTGATAGCTTGTCTCCTCACCAGGAAAGCATTTGTGACCAAACACCATCAGTTTCTCCCATATGACCTTGTTGGATTCTCTTCTTCCTGCTGGGAAGGAGCTCATAACCTCAGCCCATGCCCAGCAAAGGAGTTCTTAAAAGCAAGTGGTCAACATGCAGCAGGAGTCCCAGACTGTGCTGGGATGGGGACAGCACAACACCATAGATTACAGAAAGGGAAGACTAAATCAGATACCAGTTTTGGTTTGACCATAATTCAAAAGGGAAAGTCAATGAGATTAGTGCTGACCTGCGGTTGCATAAAATGTCATGAAAAGTGGAGCTAGCCAGAAGTCTTGAAAGATCTCATCCATAGGAGCTCAGTCCAGAGATTTAAGTGCTATTTTGGGAAGTATTTCACAGTGTCTGGAGAGTCCTTTATCCATTTATATTTCACCTTTGTGTAACAGTGCATGAATTGTACCTCTTTGTTCCATACTCTGCTTGTTCTCACATGAGTGTTCTTGCTTCATTCTGAGAGTTTGTTGTGGTTTAAACCAAGCCAGTAACCACATACCATGCAGACGCATTGCAGAGTTCATTAACAGTGTCATTTCATAGGAATCTGCTAATTGTTTGCTAAGTATTTTCTTGCCTCCCACTCAGGTTTTAATAGTATTATTCATTTTACTTTGTAAGTAATCACAGACTTATGAAATTAGTCATTACTTAAGAAGTGAAAGACTTGTTACAGAACATATCAAAATTCAAAGTCATTATAATGAAAACAGTTTTTAAGGAAGTCTTCAGTTAATACAGTCAATTAATTCACTTTATTATGGATACAGTGCATTTTCTGTAGGAAGGTAGGTTTTTAATGTTTCATGGATTTTTATGTACAGTATGTACTACCTGATAATATTTCGTGCATATAATATTTGTTAGTGTTTAGAAATTTGATTTTAAAAAGAAAATACTATTTAATTGAAGTATTTATATCCTCGTAAATTCTGGAGATAGTATTTTTAACAGTAATTTTTAAAGCTGTCTATGAAAGTGTTAAAAATATCACCATCACCAATTCTAAAACTACTTCTTTGTGAAGCGTATGGGATGAATGTCACTTTTCCCCTCAAATTAGGGCTTTCATGCTAGTTTCATTAGAGAGAAGATTCCTACAAAACAGGTGGCAGAGAAAGTTGGAAAAAAAGTGTCATGTAGATGTGAGATTATTAGCATCCTTACCTGTGTCTGATGTGCTTCATGCAATAATGGCAAATGTGGCCAAGTGCCAAATTCCCATGCTTACTAATACAATACAGAACACACAGCTGTAGGTATACATTGAGTTTGTGTCTTCTGTCAGCTCATCAAACATTACATGCTGGAAATGTCACTGGAGACCTTCCAATCTATTAAAAGTCTGTAAAAGACTTTCCTTGAAATATATGGATTTGTACATCTTATTATACCTAAATCAAATTTTATTATAAAGATAATATAGAAGATTACATATAAGTATATATAAATATAAATATGTATATATAAATACACACAGAAAAATATCAAGATGCCAGTACTATTTTATTTCTTTGTGTTTATTATCTTTTTGTGCTAGTACTTTACATTCCCCTGAACTCTGAAAATAATTTTTAAAGAACTGGGGCTTGAAGATCAGTCGTGTTCATAGAATCTTATAGAATTCTAGAATGGTTTGGGTTGCAAGGGACCTTAAAGATCATCTAGTTCCAACTCCCCTGACATAGGCAGGGACACCATCTACTTCCTATCCCTACCTGCTCTTGTAAAAAGTCCCTCTCCAGCTTTCTTGTAGGCCCTTTTAGGTAGTGGAAGAGGTCTGCAATCCTTTCCCATATCTTTGGAAGTATATGTTTGTATGCAAACAGGTATTGACAACAACCAGCTTGTGCTTCTACTATATTGTGAAGACTCTTGGTTCCAGACTAGAAAGAGGGTTGTGGGGTTATATAACTTTGCTTTTGTTCTTAGTATCTTTTTTTTTGTTGGAATTCCAAAGAGAAAACATTTCTTTAGGGACCAAAGCATTAAAAACTTTTTTTCAGAAGTATTTTTAGAGCATCCAAGATCCCTAGTGAACATTTTGAGTATGGCATACAGATGTGGTTTGTTAGTGAAGATGAATTTTCCCCTTCTATGCAGATGCCAAATGCAAAGATGTTTCTGAGCTCAGCCAGCATAAAGATTGCTCCATATCATGTTGGCTAACCCATGCCATGAAAAGCATTGATTTTATCATTGGAGGCTGTATATAGACATTTGTTCCCTTGAGTGAGTATAGGGTTGCAGGGAGCATGAATTCTTTTCTTTACATTATCTTTTTTTGTATCGGGGACCTCTTCACATGTCTAGAAGTCTTGCAGGAACAGGCATGGAGAGTACAGTTGCAGAGAGCTGTACCACAGTTTCATTGGAATGCTGCTGCTTCCTGAAGCTTCTGAAAGAGCCTTCTTTTAAAACCTGCTGAAGGAATAGAATAAAAGAAAATTTAAACCCAAATATAACCACTGAAATTCTATCCAGCCCTAATAATTTACTGAGGATTATCTTTTGTGTTTTCTTCAAAGCACAGTTTGTGCACAGAATGCATCTTCGACTAATTTGTAATGTAGCCTCAAAAAAGTTGTGGCTAATGTAGAGTTCTCTAGAAGCTGTCCCAGTGACCATTGATTGTGAGCAGATAGAGCCAAAACAATATATTTATTTTCATCAGATAATTAAAGAAAAAAATTGCTATATAAAATTAAGAGGTGTTATCTGGGCAGACCATTCCCAGAGTAAGACTTTACGTTTTTCTTCTTGACCTACCCATCAAAACAGTATTTCCAAGTTCTCTGGCTGCCCCTCAAGATAAATACGTTGTTTTCACACATCATAGCACTGGTAGAAGCTGGTAGGTACTTCAGAAATTTTCCTGGATATTAACATTCTTGGTTCTAATGTGTTGAATTCATGCAAGTATAAGTAACATAATGTGGTGTTATCAAAAGTAGCAGATGTTAAATAATGAGCAAATTTCTGTGGTTGGAACAGGGCGAAGCAGAAAGCGAGACAAATGCCAGAATACCGAAGTTTATCCTCAAGTTCAAACAGAGCTGTGCCCCTGTGAGGTGTTTACCTCCCAGCCCCATGGAAATTGGTCTGACTGCATTATTGGAGGAGGTACCTCTGAGCCACAGTTTCGAACACAATCCCATGAAGACACAAAGGAGTGTGGAAAGGGTGTACGGTTGCGAGCTATTGCCTGTTATGATAAGACTGGCAGACTCGTGGAACCATCTCGCTGCAGCAGTTCAGGTAAGGAGATCTAAAAAAGTGTACCACGCATGTAAATAATCATGATGCTGAGCTTGATTATCCACTCAGTGGTTCATTTTAGAGCCAGCGTGTGGTGAAATAGCTTTCACAAAGTTGCTGTGTTGAACGTTGTTCTAATATCTTTTTGTTGCTCTTAATACTGAGGTTTTTCTCAGTATAAGGATGTGCTGGCATTTCTACAATGGAAATGAAGTAGAAGAGAGCTACAGTTGGCTACACTATCAGAATACAAGGAGCATTACTTTTCTTTGAAAACCCAATAAAAGTATAGGCTTAGAAGCTATATTTGTTTGAAGATATTACCTACTTGTTCAGATATTTTTATACCTTTTTACTAAATTTGCAGGTTTGCATGGGTTTTATTTTCAATGAAGGAATCACGGATTTTCTTGAGATAATGTTTAGTTACAATACCCTTGTGGTGTCACCTGCTGTCTCTCATGCCAGGTGCACAACTTCAGCAGCCAGTGGTCTTCTCCTTGCAATTTTGTGCCAGTCTGAAGCTGAAGTTGATTTGCAGTGTATATTTTAATGTCCCTGCTTGCTGGGGTTTGGGGCTGTGGTTCTATCCACTTACATTTCACATATAATAAAGTGAAGTATATGCAAGATATAATCAAATAGCCTGTATCAAGCAGAAATAGGGCAGGATTAGAAGTAGAGTGAGAAGGAAATGTCATTCCATCTGGATATTTTCTCCCAGCTTCTATGGTCTGTTCCACACAACATCTTTGTCTCTAAACTAGGGAGACATAAATTTGATGGACGGACCGCTCGGTGGGTAAAGAGTTGGCTGAATGGCTGCAGTCAAGAGTTGCCCAAGCAGAGACTGGTAACAAGTGATGTACCTCAAGGGTCAGCGTTGGGACCAACCCCTTTCAACGTTTTTGTCAGTGACATGGACAGTGGGATTGATGTGCCCTCAGCAGGTTTGCTGATGACACAAAGCAGTGTGGTTTGGTTGATATGCTGGAGGGAGGAGATGGGATGCAGAGGGACCTTGACACACTTGAGAGGTGGGCCAGTGCCAGCCTTATGAAGTTCAGCCAAGACAAGTGCAAGGTTCTACACTTGGGTAGGGGCAATCCCAGGCACAGCTACAGGTTGGGCAGAGAAGAGATTCAGAGCAGCCCAGCGGAGAGGGACTCAGGGGTGTTGGTTGATGAGAAACTGAACATGAGCCAGCTTCAGTGTGTGCTCGTAGCCCAGAAAGCCAACCGTATCCTGGGCTGCATCAGAAGGAGCGTGACCCGCGGGTTGAAGGAGGTGATCCTGCCCCACTACTCCGTTCTCATGAGAACTCACTTGGAGTATTGTATACAATTTTGGTGTCCTCAACGTAAGAAGGACATGCAACTGTTGGGACAAGTCCAGAGGAGGGACACAATGATGATCAGGGGACTGGAGCACCTCCCATACAAAGATAGGATGAGAAAGTTGGGACTTCTCCAGGAAAGCTCTCCAGGCTGCTGGGGAGAGACTCTTCATTAGAGACTGTATTGAGAGGACAAGGGGTAACGGGTTCAAACTTAAACAGGGGAAATTTAGATTGGATTTGAGGAAGAAATTCTTTACTGTAAGGGTGATGAGGCCCTGGAATGGGTTACCTAAGGAAACTGTGAATTTTCCATCCCTGGCAGTGTTCAAGTACAGGCTAGGTTGGACAGAGCCTTGGGTGGCATGGTCTGGAGTTAGGCATCCCTGCCAATGGTACAGGGGTTGGAACCAGGTGAACTTAAGGTCCTTTCCAACTCTAACTATTCTATGATTCTGTGAACCGCAGTTTGTTGCTATCATTACACTAAATCAATTTACACAAAAAAGCCCTTCTCTTAGGGGCAAATTCTGTACCGATCCCACTCCCAAACCGCTTACACTCTCTGATTTACAGTCAAAAAGCTTAGGATACCACACAGTGTGATGTAGTAGGTTGGAAGACTGCTATGTGATGGGAGAGGGAGAAATGATGTCTCAGGGGGAGATTAAGTAATACAGTCAGAACTATTAATTCTCCCAAATATATAAGGGAGCAGAGAAAGAAGTGGAGCTGTTCTGTGGAGGGTCTTCAGGATGAGGCTCAGCAGCCTGAGCTGCATGTAATAAAAGGAAAAAACCCCACTCACATGAAGTGATTCAGTCCTAGAGTGAATTCCTCTCACAGCTGTTGATGGCTGTTCCAGCTGGCTGCACGACTTCATAAAAGCAGCTTTCCATGGTTTGTGTTTCAACAATGTGCTTTTGTACCAATTGATTATGCCTCTGTGGCCCATGAAGGAGGAATGCTCTACCTTTCTCCCACAACATTACCTTTTTTTCTGCAAAAAGGGAGCTGTTTGGTTTTGAAAGGCAGGTTTGCCTGTGCTGTGACTTGCTCTTTCAAAAAACTTAGGGTTTTTATCACTATTAAAAAGAGGAGGTTGTGCGTGTGGCTTTTCTGAATAACCTTGAAGCCTGTTTTCTGTCAGTGATATTTATGTGTCATTTTTAATGGTCTGGCTTCTCTTAGGGAGGTAGTAGGGAGTGGTAGCTCAAGGGGATTATTGTTGGCTTTCTTGTCTTCAGCTTTTTATCTGAGCAGAAATGATTGCAGCTCAGCCCTGGCCCAGGATCCATGTCAGAGGCCAGAGGGGTGATCAGTACTGTACAGCAGAGCCCTGTCGTATGCCCATCCTCAGAGTGTTCTGAAGACCTTTAGATTTGTAAGTGGGATGTAAAGGAGGGGTGAGATGTTTTCCTTCTGGATGCCCCACAAAGAGTCCTCTTAAGGGTGGACTCTTAATCTCCAGACAGACCCCTGTTTAATATCAAGTATGTTTAATCTCCTAATTGCTACCCATGTTAAAAACCTTCTGTTCCCTGCAAGGTGAGTGGGAAAGCAGCATTGCCTTGATCTCCAGAGGACATAGGTATTTTGGTGACTTTGGCTGTAAACTGTGCAAAAGTGGGCAGAAAGTTCCATAGACTCCACTACTATCACTTTGGAGCCGTCTTCCATCCAGAGCAGTTTTAGTGAGGCGAAGCCTGATATTTACTATCCTTAGAGCTGGCAGCTTTCAAAGTACACCTCAGAACACATTATTGAATTAGTGATAGAAACAAATCATTATCCAATTAATAATTAGCAGAATGTTATTCAACCATAATAGAGAAGAGCAAATTACAGAAGCATGCAGAATTTCTAAACCATGAGAAATTGTTCATAACAGGTTTTTTAAGTAGCTCAGTTTGTCTTGTTCACAATTAGCATCAGTTGACCTTTTAACATTTGCTAGCTGACCATATTATGGCTAAGTCATTGACCTACATATTGAATGCCAATCACTGTGATATCTAGGCACTGTTCTTGCTTTATAAGATGTGGAGATAAGTATATTCCTCTTTTAATGCATAGAATTATAGAATGGATTTGGGTTGGAAGGAACCTTAAATATCATCCAGTTCCAATCCCTCTGCCGTGGGCAGGGATACCTTACACTAGACCAGATTGCTCAAAGCCCCATCTAACCTGGCCTTGAACACTGCCAGGGATGGGGCAGCCACATCTGGGGAGCTTGTTCCAGTGTCTCACCACCCTTATAGTGAAGAACTTCTTCCTAATACCTAATCTAAATCTACCCTCTTTCAGTCTAAAGCCATTCCCCCTTGTCCTGTCATTGTTCCTTTCAGGTCTTCTGACATCTCTTTGTTTCCTGCTCTTTTCCTTTTGCAGGACAGTGCATTTCCTTCGTTTCTTTTGAACCAGGACAGAAACGAGAAGTTGTAAGACTTAGACCTTCGTTCTTTGCTGCATCCTTTTAGAGAACTTTTACAAAATTCAGAAAGAAAGATATAAGGATGTAAACTTTGTCTTAGAAGTAGATTTAAGTTTGTTCAAGACTGATAATGCCATGAAC
>JAOEHX010072597.1:0-25522 GCA_025448015.1 Bolborhynchus lineola | reverse complement strand
CAGTGTTTGGAACTGGGTGATCTTCAGGTCCCTTCCAACCCAAATCATTCTGTGATTCTACAGAATCATGGAGATACTGGAATATGGATAAATAGGTAAGTGTGTAAATAACTGCATTTGACATATGTGCAAATGTAATATGTACCCTGGTTTGCTCAAACATCAGCTGCTGCTGAAGGCTGGTTTCTTGAATAATCATAAATACAACTGAGGACTCCGCTCCCCTATGGATCACTGTCAGTAAAGCTCAGTCACTGAAATGCACGTTGTGGAAAGCAAGTGAACAACTAAATAAAGCGCAGTTGGTGGAAATGTCACACACCTTTTATTTCCTCTGCTTGCAAAGCTCCAGTTTTAACCTTCAGCAGTAGCTGCTCCTCCCTCTGTTTCCCCCCCAAGTCCTCTCCTGAGCCACCCACAAAGCAATGGAGAACTCAAGGTCTGTCCTTCTGACCTTGGGCTCCCACTGGAGAGCACTGCCCAGCAGACCTGCCACCCGAAACCCATTTGCTTGGGAAAGGGAAAGTATTCTTTCCCTAGAAATTAGACTGGCTGCTGCTAATTCACTGCCTGGGGTAAGGGTCTTGACTCCCTGATTTGGGTTGTCCCACTAGCAAACAGAGACACGCCATTTAATTTCCTGTACTCTACATGGGGCTATGTTTTATTTTACTTTTTTAATTTGAAGGGCCTGATCCTGCAAGTATTCCCACAACTAGAACTGGGGTTATTTTGCCATCAGACCAGTAGGTTCACACCAGGAAGGAATTTGGCATGTCTTGTATGTTAAGAAAGAAAATCAACAAAATACATTCTAATGAAACCTTACACTTTAGATTTCCCATTCTTTAAACTAAGCTGATAGACTGAGAAATGTTAGCTTTGACTTCAGAGACTATGGCATGTGTTAAAAGTGATTCTTTTTCTGACTTAATGTTATACATGTATTTTATCTGTAAAGCTACATGTGTCGGGACTCTGATGCATTTACCCCTTCAAATCACACAGAGACATGATAAGAATATCTGCTGTTCAGCATCCTTAAAGTTAGCAACTTGGAAGAAAGCTGGGATATTATAAATGATTGTTAATCTGCTGTATTGCAGAGGGAGTATTTTAATTGTTCTCAAATTGAGGTAAATTAAGACAGGTGAAATTCTGTCATTTTGGGACAGTCTGCCTTGACAATTCGTCAGTGGGGAAGACCCTCAGCAGTAGCAGTGATTGTATACTTCAAAGACCATGTGAGCAAGATACATGTTTACGATGAACATAAATATTCACAAGCATTTAGAAATAATCTTGGAGTTAAAAAAACAGCCTCTTGAGATTATCGCATTTTTAGTTTACTTCTTGATGCTTTGACTTAAAACAGTGCAGGGTTTCAAGAGAATTCAGAAGGTCATTTTGCTTTGAATAAAAAACATGCTCTTCTGACATGAATCATGAAACTGAGCACGGGTAAGCAGGAGGCAGCATGCAGGTCTCAGTGCTTGCCTCAGCAGCAGCACCTGGGTGGGCATGAGTTCAAGTTCTCAGCATGGCTTTAACCTGAGGGCTGGTGATTCTTGTTAAATTTTACGTGAAGGAACGCTGCCAATCGGTTTCTGTGTGTTGGATTGAACACCTGCAATTTCCCTCTTGGCTGAGCAAGATGATGTGCCTCTTGCAGGGGAAGAAAGTAAGAGCTGGAAGACATGTAAACTTCGTTTGTGCTGATGACCTCATGCAGCCAGCTTTCTAACCTCTTGAGGACTTCCTTGCAGTAGGAAGGTAGGACAGGCTCATAGACTGGACACATAGATCTGGTTTTGGGGCTTCCAGGGCCAACCATGGTCAGATTCAGATGGTCAAGAGATTGTACCTCACTCCAGTGATCATTGGCTACTAGAATGGCTTGCTAGCATATTTGAATAGTGGCCTTCAGTACATGGAGGGGAGGATAAGGCACTGGGCTTCAGTGATTTGAGGGGTGGATGAATGAGTGTAGGGAATCTGTGTTAGGGACTGCTTCCCCAGGAAACCTAGGGACTGCTTAGCTAGGGATTTCTCCTCTCTTCTGTTGTGATCAAATTTCTAGCAGGTGAATGAAGAGTTTCTCTGCTCTTGATCTTTGCATGTTTTCCAAGTGACTTTTATAATAGGAAGGATATTAAATGTTTAAGTGTCATCTACCAAGTGGAGATGACAAAACTGAAGACTTGGGCCTTGCACTTCCAAATACATAGTCAGCCTAGATTCTCCTTCAGTACCAAAGGGATGTAGGGATAAAATGCTGCTGGATCCAAACTCCTCTAGGGAGGTGCAAGGTCTGCTCACCAGTATTGTTACAGTGGCTTCAAAGATGCTGGGAAGTACATCTGTTGTACCCTCGATAATGGTAAGTAAATAAAAGGGGTTTATTATAGTGACACTACCCTTTATTCCTACTGTGGGTCTTTTTATTTTTTTTTATAGGAGATAGAAATAAAAAGCATTATTTTTATTTCTTGAGCAAACACTGGCTGCTACTTCTATTCTAGCTGCTGTATGTGAAAGATAAGAGTTGACTGATCTTTGATCTCTCAATATCATGTAGGGCAACTGCTTCTTAGTCCCTGAAACTGTGCGCAACAAAACCATGTATTGTTTACTTGCTCATTACTGCCACCTTCCAAAGGAGAGAGAAAAATCTCGTCTTCAAGTGGAGATGTGCAGTGGAAAGAGCATATGTTCCCAAAGACAAAAAAAGACTGTTTGTTTCCAGGACTTGTGTGCTAAATCATGGCTGTCTGATTTCTCCCTGCACCTTCTGTCTGCCTGTGGTTGGCTCACTCCACAGAGTGAGTATATAGAGCTGCACAGCAGCTACAACTTTAGAAGAAGGGGTGGGGAAGGAGGTGAAGCCTCTCTCCATCTCTGGCAATAGGCGACTTTACTGAAAGTCAATGCCATTGCCTTGCATTTATCACTGCCACTCTTGCTCTGCATATTTTTGGTATTCGCCATGCATTGTTAGCAGTGATTGTCATGTAATTAAATCACTGCTCATCACAAGAGCCTATTTTTATGCTGAGATAAGCATCAGAAGTCTGCTGCAGCATCCCCCAGATCAATAAAGATGTTCCCTGTAGGATTACAAATAGTCTGAGGTTGTACAGGGCACTAGAATTAATTAGGAATGATTTCTCTTTTTCTTTCTTCTTTCAATACATTTTTAATTGTTTATCCATTTTCGATGGGCTTGTTTTTAACTCTACCGTGATGGCCCAGACGCTTCTGTTCAGACCTTTTGAGTATGATATGCTATCAATTTGGGCAATGCCATTTGCTGTAAGCAGCCGCTATTATCATTTTTACATAGTCATGGGCTAGCCTATTGCTTCAAAATACATTTCTGAATGAGATATTTGCATCTCAGGCTTTGCCCTTGAGATTACGGTTAAATAGGTTTATTAAGTGGTTGAACTTGGAGATCCAAATACAACGTGTAACCTTCAGGAGCTATCCTGAAGATTTTGGCCTTTTGATCAGAAGACCAGAAGGCAAGTGGAGAAATTTGAGCTATTTACTGAGGAAGCATTTATCCAAGGTCACAGAGCAAGTCTTCTGCAGGAAAAGGATTATCACCCTGGATTATTTTGGTTTAGACTTTCTTTTGCCTTGTCTTTACATTTTCTTCTACTTAAGCACCAAACTGGCTTTATTATCCTCCATGAAGCATTGATCCAACATCAGGATCTGCTCCTCCCCCCTGCCTGATGACTATCCTATCCACAGGGAAGTCCAGGATTAGCAACAGCCTTGTGCTGGAGTCCTGCTAAGAGAAGTGTGTGTTGACCCCAGGAAAACTTCTTCAGTCCTATCGTTTGCTGTAGAAGTAAGAGTTGGTAAAAGTTGCAATGGGTCATAAAGGACAGAATTATTCAAAAGAGCTCTTAAAATAGAGGCTAACCAAAGCAAAGTCGATTAAGGTGTCTTTATGGGAGCAGGATAAACTAGAAGCACGATGTTGAAATTATATACAGTTGTCTGGGTCATATAGAAGCTGTGGTCCATCTGTGTAGGACACTGTATGGTGAGGTAGAAGTTTCTGGAATGGTTTTTTAAAAAGAGTAGTGATGTCCATGAATGGATGAGGGAAGGTGAAGGTCTTAATTTTCACTGCCTTCAGTCAAATGGCTGGATGCCATATCCTTCTGATCTAGTATAATTAGAAATGGAAACAGATTCTTAAGATGTGCTGTGGAGAGAGTGTTTGCTCTCTGGAAGGCTTAGGAAAAAGGTGAATTCCTTTCAGGGAATAGAAGCAGTGTTAGAATTCCTGTAGGGGAAATAGAGCCACTTCTCTACATGAAAAATAAATTAACAGTTGAGTGTTTTGCACTTGCATTGCTATACTGAGGTGTTCTTGATCTGTACCTGAAGTGCACTGAAATCAAGTGCCTGCTGTGTTCAAAGGCTTTGGATCAGTCTGGCTACCTCTGTGAAAGGGATAGTGGCCAAATTTGCTGCTGATTAACTAGGTGCACCTAATGCAGAGAGGATGGTAGTGCCCTGGAAGAGCATTCATAAATGTGACATGCCTTGGAAATGATTCTCGTAACTGGGACATGGCCACTACTAAGTGAGGAAGGAGCAGCAAACTGCTGTAAGCAGTTCTCACTTGATTATGAATGCTCTGTGTTTGCACCAGCTTGGAGGAGAGGCCTGGAGCTTCTTGCTTCATGGTTGTGATTAACTAACCAGCCCTGCTGACATTGTGCCAGGGTGTTCTCATTTTCTGAAGAGTAGAAAAATCTTTGCCTTGATTCATTGATAAAGAATTGGGCAGCAACTGTTTCAAAAAGCAGAAGGAGCCTTGAGAGGTTGTTGCATTGCAAACCAGCAGAGCACAATGTCTCTTAAGTCATGGCTTTTGGGGAGGCATAAATATCTTCCCTCATGATCAGCTGGGAGGGGGCTCCTGCGCAGCTCACGTTCTTCAGGAGTGGCCTATTTTCCTCCTCCACTTCAGTGTTGTCCACTATTAGTAGAAGGGACAGCATTTTTCCTGCTCGTGCCTGCAGAGCCTTGGTGATGTCAGCACTTGGTCCTTACTTACCCCTGTACAACAGAACATTCAAGCTTGCTGCTTTTCCAATTGTCAATTCCTTGCTGGGGAGGGGCTCTGAGGGACATGATTTGTGCCCTGAAACTCTGCGGGGCTGCTCCTCATCAGATCCAGCAGCCATGTGTGTAGTGTACAGTCATTCTGAAGAAGCAAGGAGTCTGGGGACATGAGTGGGGTTTCTGCAACTTTTCTATTGCACATGCTTAGCATGAGGCTTCTTTACAGGGAATTTCTTTCCAAAACATTATTTTCTGTTTTCTCATGTGTTCAGACTTTTCCATCATCACAGTTCCCCGCCCCTCGATGTGTTCCCACCTATCAGCAGGTACCTGCAAGATGATGGGTTCCCATTCTTTGCTAACTGCTGACTGTGCTATAATATTTTGTACCTGACAGGGTGAGCAAGTACTGTACTTGGCAGCGTAGCAACTGATGCTGGAGGCTGCTTGAAATGGAGACTGTGCTGCAGCAGGAGATGAAGTAAAGTCTCGTCCCACCTGCTTGCAACTATTGAGGGGAATTTCCTAGGCCTTACCTAAAGGAAAGGAGGGTTATGTGCCTTTACTGCACACTCCAGTCAAAATAACACTTTATTCAGGTTTTTCCTTTGATTCTTACAGTGAGATATAGTCAATGCATATTTCTGTGTGTCCTTTTGCCCATGCAGATTATCTGGTTTTGCATTGTTAATCCATTCAGTGTATAGCATGGGAGTGATAAACAAGTATTTTCAATTCAAGGTAGTCATTTCAGTGCAACAGAGGCTGAAGTCTCCAAGACCAGAAGGCATTCCTAAATGTAAATCTGACTATGGGTCTATTGGGTGACTGTGAGAGTGGTGAGACACTGGCACAGATTGCTCAGAGAAGCTGTGTCTGAGCTACCCCTGTCAGCAGTCAAGGCCAGGTTGGACAGGACTTGGAGCAACCTGGTCTAGTGGAAGTTCATGGCAGTGTTTGGAACTGGGTGATCTTCAGGTCCCTTCCAACCCAAATCATTCTGTGATTCTACAGAATCATGGAGATACCAGAGTCAGCATCCGTGTATGCATTCTGAGGAAGCGAGGGGTCTGGGGACATGAGTGGGGTTTCTACAGCTTTTCTGTTGCACTTTTCTATTGCACATGCTTAGCATTACATTACAGGGAATTTATTTCCAAATATCTATTTTCTGTTTTCTCATGTGTTCAGACTTTTCCATCATCACAGTGTGACTTGGATTAAGGTAATTCAGAACAGGAGACTCCTATAAAACATATGCTTGCCCCAGAAAATTTTACAAGAAATAACTCTTCCCACCACCAGGTCTTAAGGTCAGTTTGTTTGCCCTCAGCCTTCCCATTCTTTTAGTACTATTATTATTATTAGAGTTCATGTGTGGATGAGATAAATTTAACCTTGTTATACATTTGGTTGACTGCAGGTTTTGGGGAATGGTTGGCATTTATGCTGCGTCAAAATAGGTGATGTTATGGAAAACTGGACTGCTTAAGCAAAGTAGGCAGTTAACTTCAGTGAGCATCATCCCAGTCCTCCTGAAGTCAATGCAAGTCTCCCACTGTTCAGGAATTGATCCCAAACAGTGTTGCTGGGTAGTCATCTCTGTGGCAGTTGCATGGTTGCCTTGTAGATAATTTGCATGTGTACCAATGTGTCTGGTATGGTGCTAATTTACTGACAGGGTCTGGCTACACAAATGCAACATTCAGCTTCAGCCATGCCTAGCAGCCAGTTTAGAGATTTGATTTCTATGCTTCAAGTCAGAGATATCTGATGGATGAGCACAGCCTGCCCTTCACATGTGTTTAGAGATCTCCAGCCAGGCCAGATGACCATGATGGGGAAAGCATTAGAAACATTTCCATAAAAATAACCTCTCCACACCCCCAAAAATTTATCTAGTTCGTGCATGAGTGTTACAAAACCCTTGTTCAGGGCTACAGGACGTGGCTGGACAGTATCTGTCCCAAGTTCCGGCTGGGTTTATTTTGGGGTGGTCAGAAAGGAAATCCCAGTGTATAGCTGGGTGGAACGTTTTTGTTGAACTGATGAGAAAAAGAAAAATACTTGGCCATTTGGAGAGGTTTGAACTCTTAGCATAAGGCTCTGGGAGATGGATGAATGGTCAGAGGGGAGGTGACAGAGGGTTCAAAGGTCCTGCAGCATAACTCATCACTGAGAAGTCCCTATCTCACAGTGAAAGTATAAGAACTGGCTGGCAGCAGTGTGACCCCTAGCAGTCAATTCATCAGAAGGATTTCCCGTCTGAATATGCAGATGTGCGCACAATTATTTTACCTATCTTCGCAAACACAGTCCAAGTCCCTGCACACTTAAATAAATCTTGATGCTGTCCCTTTCAAAAGGCATTTCAGGTTCAGCCTGGTTGCCTGCATCCTGCATAGTTTTGTTCAGCAGAGTCCTTGCAAACAGCCCGTCTCCTCTTCCCTTTCCGCTTCCCCTTCCTCCTCCTCCCATCCCACCGCAATCACTGCTGCCCAGACCCATCCTTCACTTACACAAAACTGATTTCTGTTTATGGAGCAGCTGGCAGCAGCAACTCTCGAGCACTGAGCGATGACTAAGAAACAAGCCCACTTTTCCCTTAGCTGTCAGGAGCTTTTAGAAATAACACCCTCCTCTGAGGAAGTCAGAATAGCAACAGGAAAATAAGTAAAACCTATTATAAAACAGTTGTCCAAGAACTTAGGCACGGTGCGGGGTAGAGATCAATATGCTGTGAAGGTTAAATCTATTTTCACACTGTGTTCTATTTCACAGTTTAATGGTGTTTTAATGTGTCTGTCACTGAGCCCCCTTCATGTTATACAGGTAGAGCCTTTACAAAGGAGAAATAACGTTGGTTTTACAAGCTTCACAGTAACATCTTATTTACCAGCTGAGATCTGACGCTTTCCTCTCTGGAGATATGCCAGGGTTTGACTATTTTACTTTATTTTATTTTTCAGAAGACATAACGTGGTGTTGCGTTTACAATAATTTTTATGTGGCTTTTGGGGAATGCCTGTAGGGATGAGAGCAGTAGGAACGTGTGTGTGCCTGTGTAGAAGGGACAGAAATATCTGCTGCTGTTTGTACAAGCTGAATGGAGGATATACAGAATTCCCAAGCTTGAGTTTCATCCAATGCTAAATGGTATATTTGAATGCTTTAGCTTGAGCTCAGCTGATGCTGGGATGTTGCACTGGGCTTGATGAGGCCATGGAGGACAAAGCCGGTGGACAAAGAGTGATCACAGCCCAAAGAAGTGATGCTGAGAGAGGGGGGGGTGAAAGGAAAGTTGATTTCAGCGTGAGCCATTGGAAAAGGTGAGCAGGAGAGGGAGAAAAGGTGAAGAAAGAGGCATGGTACGCAAACCAGACTATGTGCTGTGCTAAAGCACGCACATAGGCCTCTCCTTGGTGTTTGGGATGAAGCAATTTTTATCTCCACAGCTTAGAAGATGAAGGAAAAACCTTCTTCAGCTTTGATTATCTCCCTTGAGCTTCAACTAGGGAAGGGAGAGGATTTGATACCCTGCAGTCAATGGCTCGCGCTGGTTCAGGGCTTCAGATATGTAACTGGGTGTGAAAACGGCATGTGTGGGTGCTGACCTGCCTGGTGAGGATGCCTTGACCGGCCTCCCACTGCCTGTGGCTGAACTAATACCTCTGCACAGCCTCTGGCTATTCACATCTCCTGCAATGAGTGAGGCTATGCATGGTGTATTTTCTCACACTGACAAGGCTGGGGAAGCTGCAATCAAGTAGCATTTGTTTTGCCACAAGTGAGCCTGAGTGCACGTTAGCAGTGGGTTTTGCTCCATACATCCTCTCATTGTAATTCACCTGTGGAGTCCGGGGAGGACAGCCTTCTTTGCCAGTGGCTTCTCCTGCATGATCTCCCTCCCTCAGCAGCATCCTTGTATAGCTGGGAGAGTGCTCTCCATTACAGCTGCATTGCCTTCCCACTGCTCTCATCTTTTGCCCCCTCAGTTGCTCTTTATCCTCCTCTTCCTTTGTCCCGTGGCCAAATGACTTAACTCTGCACAACCTCCTCCTCAGAAAAGGCTGTAGGAAGGGAATGCATCAGAGAAGATATAATGTTAAGACTTAGGAGCAACTTGTTAAAACCCTCAAGCTTCCCATCTATTCATTGCCTTGCCAGAGTAATATGCTTTTGCTCTGTCAGGGTCTGCTGAGGGCTGGTACTTGCCAGAGTGTGAGTTTTTAGACTTGCAGAGTGTTAACTTGGCTTAACCTGTGTATCCCACTGTAGCAGAAATGTCTGCAATGTGTGTTTTGGCTTTGGTGTGCTGCGTGCTCTGAGTTCATCTCTTCCCCCCTTCCGTTTTCCATTGTTGGAACAACAATCTTCTGCTGGATGCAGAGCACAACCAGCCCTGTATTGTGGGGCCAAAACAAACTCTCTGCTAGTGTGTTTTCCATCCACCACAAAGGTAAACTACCAGTGCTGAGAGTAGCTGACCCCCTGGTGAGAATCTGTTGTCTGGAAATCCAATGACTGACTTCATGGGGCAAAACTTTGTCTTAAGCAGTACTGCTGAGAAATGAATTTGTGTCCTTTGGAGCTGTGGGATCAAAGGGTTTGGACCCTTAAGTGGGGGTGATGAATAGAAGCCTGAAATACACTGAAATGATGAGTAGAGGCTGAAACACCAACCACCCCTGCCACCAAAATGTAGTCTGATGCATTAAAACATCATAACTGTTCTGGACTGCACACCACAGCATTGCAGCTCTTGCTTTAACTATACTTTCCAAATATATGGAAACCTCTGAGATGGTCAGAGGAGGGGACAGAGAACCTTAGAGAGCCAGAGTCCCAAGGAGTTGCCAAAGATAGAATCAGTCCATTTTTCCACTCTAATTTTGCAAGTCCAAGACAGACAAGGAAGGCTGTCACCCCATACTCCTTGCTCAATATCCATAGCATATTCATACCTGGCCTTGTGTGAAATGGTTAAAATATTATTTTCTGTTCTGTAAACAGAACCTGGAGCCTGAATCTTGTGTCTTTGGGGTTTGGATTGGTTTGGTTTGGTGGTTTTTTTTTTCAGTTGCCTTTACTTTTTAAGATCTATTTCTCCTACTTCAGTGCTAGACCAAGTCCCTGAATATTTGAATTACAAGCTTGGACATTTGATGAAAATGCACCCAAGTGAGGCCGCCTTTCTGAAAACAGAACTGGATACATCTTATGTTCCTAACATTAAGAACCAAATTTATGCAAGTTTGCCACCTTAATCATAGAGTTTTAGATTAAACTGGAAATTTGAGAAAGCTGCCTGATCAAATGGCTTTGAAGTTTAATGCCAGTTTTTAGAAGTAAAACTTTAATGCCTTTAGCAATCCATGGCCAGATGCCTTATATCAGGCATTGGGGTTTCGGAAAAGTGACAAAAGCACCATTAAAGTAGAAATGATTCTTTCTTATAAACTCACTTTTTTCTCCTGCTTTATAGAGGAGGCTTGTGGGGGGAAAAAATGTGTGTTTGTTTGTTTTTTGTCTTGCTCAAAAAAAACATTTACTTAGGTTTTTGATGCAATCATACAGCTTGTTTAAAGCTTCAGATTTGCCGTGAGTTTCCTTGTGAAATGTTAGAATACTGAAATCACGGATTAGAAGAAAATAAAAGGGTAGAGACAGGAAGACATCCAAAATGATGTGACTTTTTAAGATTTTTAAATAAATGTTTAGCACATAGGGATACAATAGTTTTTTATTCATAGAAGCTAATGGGTTGTTTTCTAGTGCAAGAGAACTAACCTTTCTGGAAGCTGAGAGATCGAAGAGTTTTACTTCTCTTGCAGCAAGAAATCCAGCATTCCCTTGGGATTGCATAGCTCCTCCACAGCTGGGTGTTGTCTGCCTTCCTTAGTCGTATACTTGAGTGCTTGATGGGACTCATCTGCAAGGTCAAACTGGGAGGAGAGGATGGTGGCTGAGTTAGACTTCAGAAACCTGAACAGCTTCTTGAAAAGAAATAGGCCTGGATGCTCACAGAAGGATTACTGAGCATCATCCAGGAAGAAGTCATGTTACTGTCTAGAGAGAATGATGCAGGTTTGCTGGCGTGGTCCATAGAAATGAATAGTTCTTTGAATATAATTCAGATTACTCTTCTACATATTCTGTTCATAATTATTGGAAAATATTTTTCAAAACTCTTTCAAATGAACATTTTAAGATGCTGAATCATGTCACATGGAGACCTTGCTAGCAACTTGAGAGGAGGTCATGGTCCTGGCCCAGGAGGTAATGAAGTTCTTCAGAAGTTCATAGCTAGTTCCAATGAATTTCATGTCATTTCCAGTAGACCTGTGTAGATTTTTGGCTTATTGACCATACTTTTGAAATCATGTTTCTGATACTGATGTTCATTTATGATTACCAGTATTTTCCAAGTATCTTAAATTCCCTTACTTCACATGAAATTCTTTCCCTGTAAAATTGACCCTATGAAACACCAAAGTAGCATCAGCACCACTGAAGCAATTCAGGTGAATTCAGATACCTGAAAAACATTGTTTTAAACCCTTACCTAAGTCTAATACTCCAAGAATTTAACAGAGAAGAAATATTATCAAGAAATCTCATCTCTCGTTACTCAATAAGTAGTGTGTTTTAAGGAGCTCCTAGGAATGTAGGATCATTACTAGGTACATACAGGTATATGCTGCTAGAAGTTATCTCTGTGTATTTATAGATATAGAGCTTAAACTTATCTTGCATAGTTTGTCAGTAATGCTTCTAGATTTTCTCTTTTAGTCCTAGATTTCTAGATGGCAGTTATGTATGAGGAACAAATCATAGAATCATAGAATAGTTAGGGTTGGAAAAGACCTTAAGATCATTCAGTTCCAATCCCCCTGCCATGGGCAGGGACACCTCCCACTCAACCATGCCACTCAAGGCTCTGTCCAGCCCAGCCGTGACATCAGTTCATAACCTGATAGTAAGTACTGTGATACAAATTTATACATTGCTCTAAAATGCCAAGATCTTTTTACTGTTTCCAAAATGGAAAGTGGCAAACTTAGTTAAAACTTCTAAGCTCTTTTAATCTGTTTTATTTAAATCTCCAGCTATGTTTCATTGCAGGACTTTAGAAAATATTTTGTAACAGTGCAGTAGTTCTGATAACTCAATAAAAGATATCATAGAAAAAAAAAAAATCTCAACAATTATCCTTCCCACCCAAACTTCTTCTTAGAGGCAGTATTAGACGTTTTCAATGGCATTTTACTCCCACTTTTGCCAGAGAGAGTTTTATCATTGACTTGAAGGGAAGCAATGTTTAACCCCTTAAGATTTGCATTAGCAGAGAGGAGTAGTTCAGTGGATCTTGGACTGAAATGCGGTTGTTATAAATAAGCACAGTTCTATTTAACCAGAATTGAGTAGCTCCCAGTTCAGCAGAACAGAGGTTCTCATCCTCTGCTTGCCACATCCTCCCCCTGCCCAAGACTCTGCTCAGGTGCTATGAAAAAGAAATACAGTGATTATAAAGCAATTGCTACACTGTGCTGCAGGCAATGCACAGGCTGAAATGTGATAGTCATGGCCCTGGCACAATGCCGACGGGAAGCCAGGAGCTGTCAGAAAGGTCAGCATTTCAATAACGTGTCTGTGCATTTCCAGTGTTCATTGCATTCCCTTCTCCTGGTCTGTCCTTTCCTTTCCATACCCCTCTGGAGCAAATGTGTCCTCTCAACAGACCTTTCTGGACAACAAAATGTAATAAGTAAATAAATGAGGAAAGTTTTAAAGTCAGAAGTCTCCTTCAAAATATTATGGACAGAGATATGTTTTGAATCATGAAGAACACTCTGGACTGTTGTGCTTTCTCAAGCAGTTTTCCTTCCTACTCTGAAATGATTTGCTAATTCCCTCCTAGCCCTCTGTACCTGACAATTCTTCCACAGATGCTACTTACAATGAAGTATTTACAAGGTGTGATTATCAGTTTTAGGTCTGAAATTTAGTCCACTGCGTTTAAAAAGCTTGAGAATTGTGCTCTGATTTGTGCCTGCAAAATTATATATAAAATTAGATCAGGACACCAGTTCTCACCTGACTTTCAGCCCTACCTGAAAGCATCAGATTGTTATGTACACTTGTGCTGTGGGAGATCACTGTAGGCTGTGATATCTGTTTGAGGAGCTGGATATGCAGCAGGGTTATCCCCCACTGAACCCAGTCAGACCAACTTGCCTGTGGTCATGCAAGAGGGCTGTGACATACCTAGAGATCGAGTTGTGGCCTCCTGACAGTCGGCACAGTGCTATAACCATGATACCATCATTTTGAGCAGATTGCTGACCTTTTCATCCACTTATGGGCACACAAAACATTACTATTGGAAATGAGGATTCCTGTATGTATGTGGACCTGTGAGAATGAGCTTGATCTTCACAATAGCCTTTGCAGACTATTTGGATCTGCATCCATAGCTCCCTTCAGCTTGAAATGTTCAATGGTTTATTTGAAACCAGTTGCATTATTTTCCTCTTTATCATAAGGAAATTAACTTCATAACAGTAAATAGAACAAAGTCACAACAATTAATAAAAAGCAAAAGCAAGAACATCTCCCAAATCCATAGCCAGTCATTCCAAACAACCTTTTCTTTTAGACATGCCTTTCTACAGCTTCTTTGTTAGGGCTCTTTTCCCAGGTTCAGTCTTCAGAATAAGACAGGACTCCACTGTGGTGTGGTCCCACCTTGCAGCTCTGCTGTATCGTGAATGGGAGTGCAATAGCAAACAGCTTCTGCCTTGAAGTATGTGGAGCTCACTTTGACTGTAGCAGTTTTTATTCTGCAGGTGAGTGCCCTGTGTCATGATGTATGTATTGTGGACTGAAACATCTTTTCATCCCTTTTGTCCATTGTTGCTTGCTTCAGAACTTGGTAATGATAACAAAGCAGCAGCTGGGGAAACAAGCCCATCTCTTGAGTAATACAAGGTGGATTTTAAGTATTGCTAAAGTCAAAAGAAGCTATGGGCCAATCTCAGAGAACTCCCCTGTAAAACTTCGAATGGCCATTAGGAATTAAAATTACTGATGGAATTGAACTGTCCGTTTCTTCCAGCAACTTGCAGCCCTGCTTGTATATAATAGTGCTTACACATATCATCATGCTCAGAAGGAAAAGTCCCACTCATAGAAAGAGTGTTAGTAAGCCAAGTAAGCCAAGGGGTGTGGACAAAAGCTAATATATTTATTTGTTAAACTAATCTCAGTTGTGGGTGGGGAGGCAAGCCTTCAGGTATTCAAACCTATTGTTAGGTCTGAGACAGCATACTGGTTTTCTGGTTGCAGCTCTCCAATTCAGCATTGATCAGGTCTGATCCTACCTCACATAAAATCACTACCAGAAGCTCCATGTCTCTCTTAGTGGGCCTTTCTACTGAAACACAGCCTTTGCTTGCATTAAATTCTTTAAAATGAGCAATTACTCACAGCTGCTGGATTTATGAACTGGGCAGAGCAACTGCACACACTGTATAGCCTAAAAATGAAGCTAACTTTGACTTTCAGTTTGTTTCTTAGCAAACTGGCCATGTGTATTCCCAGCAGGATTGCTGGAGAGAAAGTGTCCACTGTATTCTGGCCCAGTGTAATCTGTATTTCTAATTAAAGCTGTTCACAAGTCCACTCACCTGACATGTGCAAAGAGCAAATAATAGAACAATGAGAAAAGAACAATCTGCAATGAAACCTTTGTTTTAAAACTCCTTCCTTTATCTCTCTCTCATATAAATGCTAAGTGCAGATAGCACAAAGGATGCCTTGACAATGGTACTCGCTGCTGCAGAGGATTGTGGCACTTTTGGTTGTTTTGATCTGCTTTCCATCTCCAGAGTCCATCTCTAGCAAATTACCCTATTAGACACTATTTGGTCAGAAATGGCTCTCTGTGCTTCTAGATCCCATTGATTTGGGATAGTCTAGCACCTTGTAGAGCTCTGCTGCTGCAATGGCTTTTGTTCATCTTAATGATCCTTTTCCTCCATAGCTGGCCCAGGGACTGAGCTGAAGTACAACCATGCTCAAAACAAGAGCTTCCTGAATTGCTCACTTCTGAGGTTTCCAGTCTTTGGTATCTCTTTTCTGTTTTGGAAAGAGAGATGGATTTTGAAGTTTCTAAACTAGCTTGTACTTCCAACCTTTCTTCTGAGCACTTGACACATTCTGCAAACACCATCTGCTTTCACACAGCTTGAGCTGAGCTTCTTTCACCCACCTTTGCACCTTTCTTGCTTGGTACCTCATCAGTTGACTCTGGCTGTGGTGCTCACTGACAAGGTACCACGGTCTTGGTAAAACCGCAGGCGTGGTGATAGTCATCCAGCTTGCTCCATTGATTAGGCTGATTACCTCTCATTTGGGAACTGCTCAGAATATGGGAGAAAAGAGGGTAGAAACCACATCTTCAAAGGAATGAATTAACAAGGGAAAAGCTAAACCAGCACCATGTTTCATCAAGTTGCCTAGGGAAACTGAGGCTGTCTTAATTTTGTTTTTCTATACAAATGTAAACTGAAGGTTTATTTTGCTGTTTCTTTTCAGGTTTACATTCCCAGTGCTGAAAGAATACAAGCCTTGAAGGTGCATTAGCAGAGGAGTACTCTAAGAAACCACAACCTCCCTGTGCATCCAGCTGTTGGATTTAGAGGAGAGTTCATTTTGGGGTTTGGTTTAGCTCTTGAGACTTCTGCTGTTGCTGTCAATAAAGGCACAACCTGCAACGTTAGGTCATGGTTTCACTCCACAGAGCATTTCTCCCATGACAATTCTTACTTAAACCCCACTACTCAGTCCTCTCAAGGACATAATCTAACATGGATTGCACAGGTTTGTCTAAATCATGGATTGCTTTAAAAAAGCAAAAGAATCTAAAACCTTGTGGGTTTTTTTTTAGGCTCCCTCTCACTGCTGAACCTTTAGCAGTCCCCTTCGTTCTATTTTTCACGATTTCTCCCCTGTTCTCATACTAAGATATTCATGCTGGTTTTTGCTTTTAGAAGCCAGTGCTATGGAAAAAAATATCATAAGTCTTGTGATTGATATGTAACCACAAGACTTGGCAATATTTCATTTTCCTTTAAATTTAGCATCTCCTTTTCATACACAGGTTTTCTCAGATTTCTTTTGCTTGAGGAAGCAGCCTGGAGCTTTGATTTTGCTGAGTATAATATAGTAAAAAAGAAGGAAGGAGTAGTTGGCCATTGCTCCAAATGGGAAATGTGATTTTTTTTCTCAGCCCACCAGTGAGTCAATGCTGGATGGATGGAGGAGCTTGCTCTTGTGACCAGATGGAGGAAAGCTGGAACTGGGATGTGTAATCTGAGAGCTCTTTCCGTGAAGAGACAGGAAGCATTAACTGGAGGGAAGTGTTCAGAAAAGAGGTAAATAATCTGTGAAGTGGTTAATCTTTGTCCTGTTTGGGCTGTTTCGTCTATTTGTCATTGTATTGCTCTGCCCATCCTTCTTTTTTTTGTCAGATCCAGGGTGTACCGTGCACATTGCCCTTTATACCTTGCACAGTTTGCCTTTGGCCTTTTGTACTACAGTTTACAGAACCTCTTTGTGAACAGGGTGAGAAACAGATCTGTTTCAGTAATTTCTCACTTTCTACTTCTTTCCATGGGTTAAAATTTAGCAGGATCTCATTGCTGGTATGATTCATAGCCTGGAAGACAAGAACGCAGCTGGGGGCTGCAGTATGCAACAGGTATGAGAAGGAAGAGAGATACTTTATGCTGCTGTTGTCACCAAAAATAGATCTGTAAGATTGATAATAGAAACCCCCAAGATTAAATACAAATAAGAAAGAGCAGAGGTGAGCCCTACTCTTCTGCTAGCTGCATAGGAATAAGTGTTAGGGACACACATGAGCTTCACAGATAATCCAAGCCTGTGATATCCAGCTTTTATTTTTGATATACTCTTAAAATAACTGCATGTAAAATGGGAATTTCCTGCTTTTCCCAGCCATTGCAGAGGCCCAAACTGAGACATCCCACCTGTGATCCTGGGTCTAGGAAGATCAGACTTGACCAAGTGTCACCTACTCTCTGAGGACAGTGACAGCCTATCTCCCTCACCCATTGTAGGCTGTGAAAATGAATGCACAGGGGTAAAGTGCTTTGAGATCCTCCGATTGGGAAAGGTCAGGAGAGCTTTGCCATCTCTTTCAGGAGCTGCAACACCAAGGGGAAAAATAAATCACACAAAGCTTAAATAGGAAACCGCAGCTGCTGTCAGATTAAATCTGTTACAAGTGCATTCCACTGCCTCGCTGAACAGTGTTTTATTTCACACCTCAAAATGTGAGGCCCTGCGCCATGGACTTGCTCCTTTTTCCCTATTCCCCCTAGATGACTTAACAAGCTGAAAGTGCAGCTGGAAATTAATGCTTCCTGTCTTTTTAAATAATGTGACATTGAAATCCTGGTATTTAATGCGTTGGCATTTAACATGCCACAATATTTCAGTTACTTTCCACTGGTTGGGGTGCAGAAGTGTTATTACAGCTGTTCTGAAATTCTGACAAAGAAGTGCATTTCTCTGTTGGGCTTTTCTTTTCCTTTTTTTTTTCCTCCGCTATGTCCCACCATAATTGCTTTTTGCTGCATCTCTGAACCGTAACCATGGCGATCCGCCACATTCATCAGAGGACCCTCTTGTTGTTTTGCTTGTATGAATGTAAGAAGGGGGAAAAACAAAATAAAAAAGAAAAAAGAAAGAGGGAGTATAAAATATCTGCGTAATTTTCAAAAAAATAAAGCAGATTTTTCCTTTCTTTTTTTTTTTTTTTGTTCATTTTATTTATTTATTTATTTTTCCGAGGACAAAAGCTGTACTGGAGAAGTGGCCTGGTCAAAAACACCAAGGACTTGTTCATAGCCTGAAAAAGGAGCCTAGTTTTGGAGGTGTTGCTTTTTGTGGAAAGCAGACTTTGATAACTGGAGCTTTCAAGCCTCTTCCCTCTGAAAGGGAGAATTATCTGCAGAAGGGGCAGGAAAGGTTGACCCTTTTCCATTTCAGTCTGATGACAGATTGGTCCTTGTTTGGAGAGCAAGTTTAATTCAGAACATCATAACCATGTTAAAGTCATGGCATTTCTGACTGGGGAAGGAGAAATCCCCTGGTTTTGGACAAAGACTTGGATCTGCCCCTGTCTGGGTTTTCTGGGGACATGGTCTGCTACTCATTGCATAGTTGGTGAGGAAGGAGAGATGTTGAAACTGTTGGCTGTGGTGGGGCAGGCATGAGATAAGTGGAAAGGGAATGTTCTTGCTCTCAGATGACTGTCAATATCTGCCACCTCAGTATATTTTTCTTTCAGTGCTTCGAAAAGCCTTGAAAATCTGCCTGGAGACTTTCATGCTGAGGGACTTGAACAATTCATCTTTGCTGAGAGTCTGCTTAAGTCTTGGAGTTGCTTAGAAGGGATGGGAAAGCTGCCTGATGTCCACAGTGTCCTTTCTTTGGCTTTGCTCACCCAGTGTAGCAATTCTAATCCACCAGTCTCTGTTGGTGCATTTTCCAGGACACAAAGAAAAGCCACCAGTGGTTGTCAGAGGGTCTGCCTGGGATCTCCTGGTGTGGGGCACAAGCATGGGATGATTTCCACTATCCAGTATGTCAGCTGAGATGGCTGGGGATGAGGTTTGGTGCCCTCTTAAACTTGGCTGCTCTTTCCTGGGGAACTCTTTAAGAGTCACTTGCTCTACGTATATTTATGCAGTGTGATTTAGCTGTAGAATTGACTCCTGTGGATGTAATACAGCTTATTTCCACAGAGTAGAAACAGGTACCTGATATTATTTTACTATCCTTCAACATGACAGCCAGGAGCACAGTGATGAAGCAGCTGTGCTCTGCATCCTGTAAGCAGCACTCACCAGGTGATCTTGAGAGATTTCCCCAACGTCCTTGCTGTGGCAATCATCTGCAGCAATACCCAATTGTCTTGTAAAGTAGTAAGTCTTGACATGAAGGCTCATCTGAATGAATAATTATATGTCCCATGGCTGCAAGTTGTCACAGTCAAGGACTAGGCTTTGTTTTGGGTTTTTGGCATGGGGGCTTTGGTGTCTGGGACTTCAGTGCAGCAGCAGGCTGATGCAATTCACTCCACAGACCAGCTTGAAACTTTTCACTCAAGAGTCCTCTTGCGCTCCTGCTCTGCAGTGGCTGGTAGCACTCATCAGCAATGATTGAGGAGCTGTGGCAATTAGCAAGGGGCTTGTGCTCTTCCTTATTTGCTCTTCCTCAGCCCTCTTTACCCTTCCTTACTAGTGATTCTGGTGGATCAAAGCCTCTGCCAATGCCCAAATTCAGAGGTTGGGATCTCAGCTCCCACCCTGCATCAGTGGTTTCAGCCAGCCCGTGCATGGTTCTGGCCAAGGCAGGGGCATGCATCTCTCCTGCCATCAGCAGAAAAACCCTAAAGGAGGAAAGTTCCTCAGGCAAAGCTGCTTATTGATGTGCCTCAAAATGGGCATTTGCTGGCGGGGCAGAGCCACCAGAGCATTGCTCAGTGACCTGAGAGGTATTTGGTTGGAAAATGTCTGGTTCTGTTCTCGTCTAGGAGCTATTTGATCCTTCCCCAAAGATGCAGCACAGCAAAGACCCTGGGGCCCTCCCATGGGTGACAATGGATATACTGGGGTCCGTGGAGCAAACTGGGTTGTCTATAAGTCAAAAAGTCTTAGAGACCCATTTCTAGGTGGGATTGTCAGTGTAGAATAACAAAGCAAAAAGATCTCCAGGCTAAATGTTATTAGTGATTATTTTTAACTGTATTTTTACTCTTTGTGATGTGTTCTTCAATCTGTCTTGTTGATGTTTGTTTTTCCATTTGTGATAGGGGTCATACGTCATGCCTCCCTTGCATCAGGTGCTATACAACTGTATACTGTCCTTCCCCCAGACAGTTCACAGAGCCTTTCTCTGTGGATGAGTTTTCACTGGCACTGTGGTCACTGAGTTGTTCATGCCCTTTAATAGGAGTTTCTTTAGAGGATGTAGGACTCCTTATTTCTGTTCCCGAAAGCACTGAAGAAGTATGAACCTCCTAACTGGAAATAAAACAGGACATTAAAAGCCAAAAAAGGTTTCAAAACATCTTTCATACTCAATATTTTCAATCAAAATTTGTCATAATTAGCAACACCTCAAAATTCAGTGATTTGGATATTTAGCATAGTGGCACTTATTTGTCCTTCAGTTATTTTCTTGCCTTCTGCTCTGTTTTTCCACATAAGGAAAATGTACTTCCACATTCCCTAAAAGCCTGGGACCTTAATGGTAATCTCTAAATATTTTTTTTCAGGTATTTATTAACCACAATGTGCAATTTCAAAATTACTCCAAATTGTCTGCTGAGTTCAGAAGTGTCTGTCTATGGAGGAATGTTGTGTATGCTGTTTGCAGTGTGCAGTAAGAGGAGAAATGTAGAAGCTGTTTTATGAGTAGGACCTGCACTCAAGCCTATTCCAACTGTGTTTGATGAGGGATTCACTGAGTGTGCTTGGAGATGTAGAAAACTATTAGTGAAATTTTGCATAAAGCTAAAGCAGCTCATATGAATGAAATGAGGTAAATTAAGTAGTGATTAATCAAAAGTGAAACAGAATCTTTTCAATGAAGAATGGTCTCAACCTTTTTTGTGAGGAAAATTGCGCAATGAACAAGCTACGTAAGGACCATATGAGGTGCAGCCTGTGAAGCTGCAGGAGCTCTGGGAATGCAGTACCACATCTCAAGGGAACAGGGACACCCTACCACCTGGGCTATGGAGCTAGTTGTCAAACACTGTATGCTACAACCCCGAGGTGCCAATTTAACCTTAGCTTTTTTCTCCCCTAGTTTTGAGTAATGCCCATTGTTTTCAGTCTCTTGTGGAGGAAAAACAATAAACAGGTCCTCCAGGGATGTGTCTTGGTGGATCCAGAAAGGTACACTTTACATATGGTTAATCTTTGAGTGAATTGTTCCAGTACAAGGTAGGTCCTGAGACACTAATGTAGTTTGCTTTTCTTTAGCTCTCTATTTTGGTTGTTATGGCTGAACACAAAACAAGGCTCAGTGGGGCCATTAGATGGAGCTGCCATAGACAGAGGAACCTGCTTGAGGTTTCCTTGGAGCAACATTTCAGCGGTCTGTGTGATGAGCACCACAAACCATAATGCCAGGTAAAGCAAATGGAAGTGAGAGCTGAAAATTAAATATTTTTAATTAAAATCCACATCTGCAAGCTGCTCGCTGGGAGCCAGGGTTTGGCTGCTAAATTATGCTGACACACTGGGATCACCAGCGTCAGAGACGGTAATCCCAGAGAGGCAGCCAGCAGGTCTGGTTAATATTTAAAAAGCTGCTGGCGTCTGATAGAACTGTTTTGTGAAATACTCTATCCAGGTTGATTGTTTCTGCTTGTGAGTAGTGTCTTACATGGGTAGCTTAGCTGTCACTTTTGTCTCCAGGACAAATGTGGCTTCAATGCAGGTTCCAAGATGTCTTTGAGCTCTTTTGATGGCCACTGAATTTGGTGTAATGCCAGCAATGTACCATAAACTAAATTAGGACATCTCTAGACTTCTAAATAGCTCTGACTGCTTTTCAGTGGCCATGGATAGTATCTCTTGACCACTGTCTTCTCTCTCAAATGTTAAAGTGGCTAACATCCTGCTAGGGTTACCAAGCTGGGGGGTTGTCCCCAGCATCCCACTCCACTTATGGCTTGTGCCCCTCCACTTCCCCATGGATGCTCCATCCATGCATCCCACTCCACTTATGGCTTGTGCCCCTCCACTTCCCCACTGGCCACCTTGCAGCCACATGCATCCCCTGAATGGGGGTTTTGTGTCTCTCTGTGGTCTGAAGAGACACTTGGGCTGGAAACACATGACAGAAGACATTTCATTTAGCCATCTTTTTTTTTCTGTTAACAGAAAAACTCTGAATCAGGCTCACGCAATCCTTCCTAATGCAGCTATGGAGGGAGGGAAGAGCTGAGGTGGAGTTAATTACATTTCTCTGTACCAGTCTGTGTATGTTATAGGCCGTGAGAGAAAGGGTTTGAAGCCTTTTAGCAGTGATTTCAAAGCCAGAGAGTAGAGAAGCTCATTTATTCCTGGTTAATATGCTCTAGCTCTCATCAGCATTTAGCAACCCCCTACCCTGTCTTTACTGCTGTGTTGGTTTTCTATGCAAATAGATCTAATAGTATGTTTTTCATTGAAAACAAACAGCAACAAAAGTTATAGCCCAACATCTTTTAGCAGGAAAGGGATAATGTCAAGTGGCGGATTAAGAAAGAAGTGCCAGAAATGTTTTAGAAAGGCTTCTGGGAATACAGAAGTTGGAGCTTTCTCTTCCTAAATTTCAGGTTTGGTTAAGTTGTGTCTCCTTAAAGGGAGAAACAGGGGTGGTAAGAGAAACTGAGAGTTTAAAGATTTAAACATGAAGATCTCTGCAAGACAAAAGCTTGTCACCCCCATATATCTTCCCAGTCAGCTGGGAAACAAGACTTAATCAGTTGAGACAGTCTGAGCAAATAGGGTTATCTTTTAGCTTTCTCTAAAAGTGGCCAGATTAATACTAAAATCTGTTGAATGAGAAGTGAAGTTTGGAGAAGGCAGCGTGCCTTAGAGAAGGGCTGCTGTCAGCACCACAGAGGAGACAATGAAACACGAATGGTCAGGTTCACTTTTGTTTAAAATCAATTTCATTAGCTGCAACACAACCTGGTTGTGTTTGTATTTTCAGTAATGGCTTGGAATAATTAATTCTCCTGCATTTACAGATCTCTCACTCTCTCGTCACTCAAAAGAAAAACCCCAAATTGTATTAAAAAAATCACTTTGACAACAAATTAACTCAAGATTTTAAACCAGTTGTCAGTGCCCCTTCAAGTCAAATCCTCTTTCCACTTATAGCACAGACGTATGAAAGAGGAGGCTGCTGTTCCTCGGCAAGCGCAGAGGAAGATTGAGTTGTGTGTGGGAGGACAGAACAGGAGAACACTCCAGTTACTTGGACCACTCCTCCGGCAAAATTAATAAGTATTGTTAGAAAGTACTTTGCAGGGGGGAAAAAAAGTTGATCTCCTCAATGTAGTCGAGTGATGGAGCTGAGCTGGCAATAATAGTAATTAAGGGGAAAAAGAAACTTTATTGAAAAGTTGGCTAGTTTTCCCCACCGTTCAGACTTATTCTGGGGAAACAGGAATTTTTGTTGCTGTTTCCAGACTGGATAAATCACTCAATCTACAAACCGTAACAAATCCTTCTTCTGTTCTAGCTCTCTCTGAATTTATTTTTCCTCCAGAGAGGGAGAATTGAAGCCCCAAACTTGATTCAAAAGGGTCCAGGATATTCAAGCCTTCAAAGGTCATTCAGACACAAACTAAGACAGACCATCTAGCAAGCATGTGGGGATTGAGTTCAAAATCAAATCTAGGTAGTACAAATACCCAGAAGAATTTTCTTTCCATTTTCTATTTTACCCCATCACTCATATGTTGTACTATTGAGTTATCTAAAGAAATAAAGCATGTTTATGTTACCTAGGTATATTCAGCAAACTTTATTCCTCTCCCAAGAGTTCATCCATCAGTTCGAGCTACCATCTGAGCTGGGGACATGTGTATCTGTCAGTATATTACTGCATCTTTCCATACCCTGTTCCTCATAATGGCCAATTGGCAATACTTCAAAGAAAGGCCAAAACCAAACCCATGCAAATACCCATAATCCTGTCAGAAGACACAAAGGGTGAAGAAGGGATAAATCCTTCTTGCACTCCAGAAAGTAACCACAGAATATTGATGCATAAGACAAATATAATGCAAATAAAGAGCAATTCAGTCCTTTCTCAACCCTTTGGGGGTGTGCAGGCACTCCAGATTCATGTCTGCTTGGCAATACAATTCCTTCCAAGGGCCCATCAAATTCCGGTTCAGATTTCTTGCTATAGCTGCTTAATTTTAGAAAGTCATAACAGGGTTTCAATACTCAAATAATCAATACTAGTACTTCAGTTTTCATGTTAAGTTTATTTATAGATGAGCTATGATTAACTGATCATGTTCCAATAGTGTCCTTCAATTTAAATAATATCTTTCTTTACTGTTCCCCTGGCCTCACCATCCTGAACCATGAATTTATTTAAGAAGTGCCATCATAACATATTTTTAGCCTGTAACTATTTAAATAAGACCCTTAACCTCTTCATAAGGGAGCCATTCCATTCCTGTCACGTATTTATACCCTTCTCTGCACTTGTCCCTGTAAGGTTTTTGTTCTTAAATACAGGCACCAGAACTAGATTAAATACTTCCACATTTTTTTGTCAGTGCTTTGAACATTGATATCATAATTTGTGGTTTTAACAAAACCACCTCTCCTAGTGCAATCTTGTTGTTCCTTGGCTGATCAATAAACCAGATTCTTTCTTTTCTCTGTGGCATTCAACAGATTATATTTTTCCAAGGCTTTGACATTTCTTTTTCCAGGACTTGGCAGATCTTTGGATGAGTACAGCTGTGGCAATTCCAGTTTGAGGAAGGCAGAGTACCACTGATCTTTGCTGGTTGATAAAGTCTTACTACTCCATGTGTTCTTAGCACCTCTTTGGCCACCTTCAGCATGACTTGAGCTTGAGCAGAGCAGGGATTGTTTCTGTGCCTGGATGGAACTCATAAGATGAAGAGAATTGACAATTCAATAATAATAATAATAATAATACCACAGGTATAATGATAGTCTAGGTGACCCCCTTTTAGCCTTTGTTCCCAGTGTGGTTCCAAATCAGCAGCTGAAAAGGGATTCTCAAACACGATGAGTATAAGTTATGATTTAAGCATCTTTAACTACTGAGTTTTGCAAAATTACAAGCTAATTCTGGTTGTCTGTGAGGTTTCCTGAGATCCACAAAACCAGTTGAAGTAAATTATGGGGACTGTGTAGATTGCTCAGGTAGCAGCTTCATGGTAGTTTCATGTGTGTCACTAGAGTAGAACATTAGAGACTGTCCCAAGTTATCATTCACTTTTGAATCAAAGATCATGTTTTTATATGAAGAATGCAATTATAAATAGTTTATAAAGTGTTAGTAAATTATTAATAGAGAAGAAAATTCAAGTCATGAATAACATGTTATAGATTATTTAAAGCTCATCAGTTCTGGTAGTGTAGATGAATATAAACCTGGCTAATAAGCACAGTATTGAACAGTCCATAACAATTGATTTACTCGTTATTAATATGTCTATTACTACCTTATTAACCTGTTGTTCACTGTTTATGTGATTACCCTGACAGTAAATGAATCTAAAGTGATTTCTTTAGAAACAATCATTTGGAAAAGTTATTTTCCTAGATTCTGAATT